>VZSC01002429.1:101183-114359 GCA_013398225.1 Steatornis caripensis
TTTTTTTTTTTTTTTTTTTTTTGCAAGATGCCGAGAGAGTTACAAGAAATGGTGAAAACTCTTTTAAGCCAGATTGGATCTAACATTAAGGAAATAACCTTGGAAGTGATATCTCAGGAAGCCGAACTTAATGGCTTACTTGTTCATATTTATTGCTGTTCTTTAACCTGTGGAGTGATCAGAAGCAGGCTTTCATACTGCATATACACTAGACTGCAGTACTTTCTGTAAAGTACGACTTGCCTGTGCGCAGTGTCGCTCTGTGGTGCAAGAAATAGTTTTGTGCTACTGAATGCTATTTGAGCTAGAGGGAGCTCTGTGTCTAAGATAGGTGCCGTTTCGGCCATGCTTTTTCTCATCATTAAACGGTAATTTTAATATCATCAACCTGTCATGACTGTTGTTTTTCCAAACTCATTTTAAAATGACATTTAAAGATTTGGAATAGGTTTTCTGCGTAAGAAACTGGGTTTCGCTGGGTTTGTTTGCCGGTCTGAACTCCAGAAAAAGTTTGGTGACCCTGGTAGGGGAACTTTTTAGGTTCCTTTGTGCTGAATTCCTGCTACAGTGCAAAGGCAAATAACTCGGTATCTGTTTTTAAAAATCTCCTTTTTAATATCTGAAGTTGGTAGAGCTGTATGTAGGTGGTGTTTTCCAGTAAGAAGCGTGCTTGCTCACTGGATGCTCCTGTGCTTGCCCTTAACAGCCTGATCCAAAGCTCTTTGCTGTCTGTGGGATGACACTCATTGACTTCAACAGTTTGACCCCAGTTATTTCCTGCTGGAGTTGTGGCTTCGTGTAGGAAGGATTCTGTGCCTGTTTTCTTTAAAAGTTTGTGAAGACTCTGTAGATTTTCTCTTATAACAGCTTCTCCTTCCTCTCACATTTGGATTTGGTAAGAAGGTTTTGGTGCTTTCTGAATCTTGAATTAGCACTTTTCCGTGTTCAGATCATCTTGCAACTATTAATGAAATAAACGCTGCAACATAACACGAGCCCAGCAATGCTGATGTTCCCAGTTTACTGGTGGAAGGACTGAGGTGCAGTGTGATCCAGCAATGTACATTGAGGCACGCAGGGGTTTCTGTGGCAAAGCCATTGAACCCCCAAACCTTCCTGTTTTCCTGCCTTTACGGTGTGGCTTGGATTACAGTGCTTGCAGTCTTTTAGATGTTTGCACGGGTGTCAAGAATACAACTTGTGACCCTCTTTCTTTCTGGTCACGAGTTTTACTGTTTTATTTCTGAATGTCAGTACCTCCATGAAACTCAACGTGCCCAAGACAAACAGCCTGACTGCCCCATACCTCAAAATCCAGTTTGTTGAACTAGAGCAATAGTGAGAAGTCTCAGATGTGTGTGATGGATTCATATCTGTACATCTTTTACAGCAAGCCGGTAACTTGATCCAAAAATGTGATGTCTTAAAACTGGAGTGTGGGCATTTGTAATTCAAGGCTGCAGGATATGTTTTTGTGTGTGGAGGTGATGGGTGTCAAGTCTAAAAGACTCCTGCACAAAAGCAGCACTAAAACCAAGGGGAGCATGGAGTACTTTTCAGTGCAGATGAAATCAATGACTCTTTCAGCTCCAGCTGCCGTGTGTGATGTCCCAGCCAGGTCTGTCTGTGCAGGAAGCCAGTGATGCTGGGAAGACTTTTGTAGGCAAAGGGTTAGGTCGAGTACCTGGTTTCGTGGAGGGTCAGGAAGAACTGTCTGTGCAACTCCACTGTTGCCACGAGCCTTCTTTCTCAGTGAACGATTTGTTCTGGGCAGGACAAAACATAGTTTCCATATTTCCATTTCAAAATAAATTGAATTCAGGGTGAAAAATATGTTTAACGTAAACACACAAAAAAGCAAGCAGTTTAAAAATAACAGAATAAAATACTTTGGAGCCCTTGAAAACTACCTTATTTTTCCTCCTCAAAATGATTCAAATAAACTCATGAAAACTTTTAGTCCCCCAAATAGAGATTTCTGTTCTTAAGAACGGAGTTGTCTGGAAAATTTTGCCCAGGCCTCGGCCTCAGCCCAGCGTCACAAGGCGCAGTTGCACGCTGGCTGAGCTCCGGCTTGAAGGGGGGATGCTGCCTCAGCTGTGAAAAATCAAAATCAGTGTTTGAAATATTTCTTCTAAACAGCCTGGAGAGGCAAGGTGTGGTTTGCTCTTACCTATCCCTCAGGTGACTTTTGCAGGGCCTGCTTTCTGGATGATCTTTAGGAATGTCAATCAGTCGGTTTGGTCTGTAGGGGAGCACAGATAAAATTTTCTTCCTTATCTGCAGTCAAAGATGCAGCTGTTGCTAGAGTCACTTCCAATCTCGTCTTGCAGAAATACACTGCCAGTTAACATGCACTGGCTC
Source organism: Steatornis caripensis (assembly GCA_013398225.1). Classification (NCBI taxonomy): domain Eukaryota; kingdom Metazoa; phylum Chordata; class Aves; order Caprimulgiformes; family Steatornithidae; genus Steatornis; species Steatornis caripensis. The sequence continues at coordinate 103,548 of VZSC01002429.1, forward strand.
TCACTTCTCTCCATTATGGATGCAGCTGCCAGGAGCTGGAGCTGGTCCCACTGGGGAAACTGGCCACTGAGTCTGCAAGTAGATGCGTTTATAGAGCGAGAGAGAGAGCATGGAGAGATGGAGGAATGCTTTTTCCTACAGATCTTCTCGTCCCGGACTGGAGATCCTGGACCTGGCAATGATTTTCTCTTTTGTTTTTTGCTGTTGGGTCTGTTTTGCCTGCGAATGCCTGCCCAGGGACTGCTTCATTTCCGTAGTAGAAGAAATGATAGCGGCAGTCTGGAGGCTGCTCCAGGTTGTGTGGGTAGCAGTACCCATACAAAACTCTTCTTTGGGAGAGAGAATGTGACAACATTCATCACAGCTTCATCTGTGGACCGTACATGTGAGCAGAGATTTACAGGGGACAGGCTAAGAAAGGTGCAGTCCACCTTGATCAGCACCAACCGCTGAAGCACATTCCCACATCACCCGATAAGGACACAGCTATGTAGCTGTGTGGTCCTCCTGCTTATATCATGATGCATCTGGTCCTGTGGAAAGGTCAGGGGGATTCCCAGTACTGCTGTAATTGTTTTCTGGCTGGTGAAGCCTTGAAACTGCTCCATGGCCCAAGATTTAATCTCCTTAAAATTCCGAGGCCTGGGACATAAGCCATTAAAAAATCCTTGGCTGAAAATTTCCTGCCAGGTTAACGTTTTCAGGCCAGGGTAAGAGTCTGATGAATTGTTTATCTATCTGTGGTGTAAATAACTTATTATGCATGTATATGGTGTAAATAACTAATTTTGGGGAAAACTTAGAATGCGGTTGTTCAGAGAGATAAGCCAAATGGTGTAGGCTGGAAGTCTTGGGACCATCCCAGAGGTTTAACTCCACTGGTTCAGTGGAAAACAATGAAAATGATGTGAGGATCATTTGATACCTGGTTTAGATACCAAGGATTTTGTGGCTACGGTGTAAGCATCTGCACGTGAAGCAGGCGTCTGAGCTCTCATAGCTAATGATGATGTAGGAGTGGAGATGTCTGCTTTGCACTGAATGGAATCATTCTTTAAACTGTTGATTGACTGTTATCTTAGACACCTGTCTTCCATGTATAGAGCTATAAGTGGCCACCTACATAAAGATTCATTCATCTGGATCTGAATCCTACTGTAAATTAGTAGAAACTATAACCTGGAGGTATTGAGAACAACACTGTTGCTCAGCTTAAATATGAAAAGACTGAAGATGAGTAGTACTAGTCTTCAAATACACAGAGGACTACTACCAAGGATAACTTGTATTCCAAATCCCTGGAGGATAAGATGAGAAATGATGGATTTTGGTTGCAACAAGGAGGATTTCAGATCGACATCACAAAAAACTTGGTAACCAAATAATGGATTTACTGAGAAGGATGTGGGGGTGTCAGTGTTGGAGGTATTTGTCAACAGATGTAGACAAATATCTGTCAGAGGAGGTTGGCTTAGATTCTTTCCAGTTCAGTGACTGAAAGATAAGGTCACTTTACTATTGTAATATAATTGAAGACGATGTAGAAAATACTACACAAATCACAGCTTCACTTATAGACACAGTTCCCCACGCCAGGATTGGGGGTGTCATCAGACTGGGATGGTCCCCATGTGTAGGTCACTGACTGTCCTTACATTTTCCTGAGGAGTTGCTGGTGTAACAGCAAGAACAGATGTGTCTTTCTGGAGCAATGCAAAAGCAGTTGGATTTTCAAAGGCTAAAGCTACTTATAAAACAGAGCGTAAATCATCTTTAAAAAGAAGTGGTAGCTGAAGGACTCCCGTCCACAGTTGTGAAACTGTAGCCCTTTGTGTCATGCAGAAGCAGCTTCTGAAGCTGCAAGAGTCCTATCAAAACCTGTAAGATCTAGAGCACCTTGCACCATTTGTGCTCTATCTTAAGGCTGAGAATTTGCAATGTGCGCATAAGAAATGTTTAGATACTGGATTTTCCTGGCAAAAATTAGGGAGAAATGAAATCTTCAAAGGCGTTTGACATGAAGTCATTTAAGCCTTGTGAACTGCTGACACGGCATGTTCGGGTAGGGCTATCTACTGTAGCTATTATAAATATCAAGCAAAGTTTTACTGTGGCTGTGTTATCTCTGACAGGATTAAGTGCATTCCTGTCAGAGAGAATTTTCCGATAAAGATTTCATTGTCTGTTCCCCACATACAAAATGATAAGTGACCCTGATATTTCTCTGCTCCACTTTATCAATAAAAGTTGGTCTGGTTGGATTATTTCTGTTTGCCTCCTAATGAAGTGACGTTTTGTGATGTGTCAGTCAATGTGGGAATTGAGAAAGACACGGCAACTGAACTCCACATCCTAAAGTAGTAGATATGTACTACACACTGAAATATGCTGTGCTCTGCTTTTAACTTGCGTTACTCATAGCAGCATAAATCAGCCATTAACATTAATTACTGAGGGAATAGATTATTTGATGAACCAGATTGCTCACTGTGAGTCATTGCATCACTTGCTGAAACAGACATATGATGGTATGGGACTGGAGACATCAAAACTGATTTAGGAAGAGACACTGGCAATGTTAAATCAAAGTTACTGCTTATAGAGCAGAATATATGGTCTGCTGGGCAGACATCCTGAGGACCAAGTGGGGTTCCATGAATATTAAATATTCCATACCACACATGGAAAATGCAACAGAAGGGTCCAAAATATGCACAGGGACCTGAACTGATGACAGTGACTGCTACATCAAAGTCTGCCATCGTGACCTTTTCATCACCCACTCATCCTAATGCATCCATTTCCAGGGAACCTCAGCAATGTTGTGATGAACCCTCCACAGTCATTTGGGCCCAGCACAACAAAGGCAGTTGGGATTTCCATGCTGGCACAGGTGAGCTTACCGAGAATAAAAGATACCCCTTGGCTTCTGTGTAGGTTGGAGAAGCTCATGATGGGTAAGGCTATTTTCCAGGGCTTCTTGGAAAGTGTGAATCCCATCTTAAGATTTTTTTTTTTTTTTTAGCAATGGCGATGGCTTGGGGGATGCTGGAAAGAGTCTGTGGCTGAAGAAGTAGGAACTTGGAATATCTGACCATTCCTGGCTTGGAGTATCAGAGAACTCTTGCAGGTGGTGTCTGGTGGACATTGCAACCAGAGTTACACCTCCACCAGGAGCAGGCTAAAGCACGTGTTAGTCCGCAAGTATGAGAGAAAGAAGGTGGAAGATCATTTAGAAAGGGCTGAGGCAGGTGAGATTGTATCTGATTTAGAGTGTGGAATTTGCTATCTAAGCTGAGGCATGGAGGAATGCGAAGAACCAATGTGAGTCTGCAGCAGTTAGTGCCACTGGTTCTAAAGGAGCTGCAGCTGTTTTCATGGGTGACATAGTTTTCATTGCCCATTATGATGTCAAGGGTGTTAAACTTATGATGCAATGTGTTTATTTTAATGTGCAGTGTCTGCATCTCACCAGCCACATATATTTCAAACTTTAATGTAGCCATCTCTTTGTATTATAACACTCTTACATATTTACTCACAGTCTCCCTGAATGGAGAATTGAACAGTATCTCATAGCATTTTACTAATTAAATAGGTTGTGTGTTTTGCTGGCAGTGTGTTGTGAACATTAACTTCTGAAAGCTTTTTCATTTATCATTGTCTCATTCCTTGGCATTATGATTACTGCAGTTTTATATGTGATAAGACTTTACAGCAAGTTAGACTGTATGTCAGAAATTCCTGCCTGCAGCAATCTGCTCTGCGAGATAGAAGCGTAATGGGATTCCTAATGTTCACTCACACTCTCTTTTCATCAGCATTTCCTCCCTCCTCTTGACTGGGGGTTTTATTTGTGTCTCTCTTTGTTTCATTTGGGCTGTGGGGAGGAGGGCAGCGCTTGTTTTTGATTTCCTGCTTTAACCTTGACCATGAAACACTCTTTCTTATCAGGAAGCTGTTAGGCGGTGGTTCAAAATGCCTGGATGCTGGAAGAGCATATGGCTGTGAATAGGATCTGTGCTCTCACAAGTGCTATCGAAAAAACCCTGCCTCTTAGGATGTGGAAGAAGCTACTCCATCCCTAAACCGCCAGCTCAGTGGCACTGCTTTGGCAGAGCGTGAGGCATGAAACCACAGAGCTGAGCACCTGTTTGCTCATGGCACTCAGCGAGGTTTGTGTAGCAGTTTCTAAATCCTCGTGTTTGCTTTAGAGTTGGCACTGCTGTTGCAGCGCAGTGGTATTGGTACCTGTTTGTGCCTGTTTTCTACTGCAGAAAAGCCATGGCCATCCGTCTGAGTGGTGTTATTTGGGATGTCTGTATGTTATAAAAATCTGCCTCAACTGTATTCCAGTATGGGCTGGAAAAAGGATTCATCTTCGGAAAAAGAGACGTACTCTAGCCTTGATTTCAGAAATTGCTGGTGGGATTCAGTTGGTCCTAAATTTAGGGACTGGTAAGCTCTCAGCTCAAGGTGGCTGTGTGTGAGCCAGGTGCCTGAACTCCCATTTTGATCCCTGAAGATCCAGTTGATGGAGCCAGCCGAGTGCAGAGAGCTGTTCAGCTCTGCATAAATGTGGGATGAGCTGAATGCTCTCTAGGTTTCATTAGCTGTATGGACTGGCTCTCTATGGGCTATAATGGGAGCTCTCACATAGGCAACTCTGTGTTGACACTGGCAAGGTGTAGTGCCCAGAGGTGACGGTGCTGGATGTTGAAGCTACTGTCCTAGCTGCAGACTGCAGCCATGATATCTTTCCTAGGGATGGCAGGGACCTTGAAAATTGCATTCTCCAGACACCTACCTTTCATCACGTGAGAGAGAGCCCTTCTAAAAATGCTTTTGAGGTGAACCGGAGTCTGGACATGCTTCTTTCTTCCTTGTCGATGCTTCCAAAGGCCACCGGGTTTGTGTAGAGCCAACTGCCTCCCGCCGGGGCAATGGAGCGGGCAGAGCAGTGCACGTGCTGCGCTGCGGTGTCTGCAGGGTTGTTGTACCTTGATGCCTGTTCTCAGCTGCATCTCCGGTGGCCTCATCGCCTGATGGCATGCCTGTTCATGTATGTATGCATGTTAAAGCCCCTCTAAGCACTCCAATCTTTGACACTTTTTTGCACTTGTTAGGCCCTTCTATTTCTTTAAGGTAGGGAGCTGCTCATGTAAGTTACATTTTTGGAATTGATTTTTTCTCAGGCAAAATAAGATCAATCAAATCATATGGCTAATAAAATTGATAAAGAACCAATAAAATCCCAGTGACATGCCATCTGGCACGCTGAAGATGAACAGCAAGAAAACCAAGCCACTGCTCAAATCTTAACCTTCCTTATCACATTAGAAGCTCATTCACACTTCATAATAGCCCAACATTTCATTTCAGTTACTGAGATTAGTGCCAAAGAATACATAATCACACAATAATTCTCTGTATCTTTCTATCCAGATGCATCGAGTGGAGTCATCAAAATAAACAGATCAGCCATTTATTCCCCGCCACCATATTCACTAGCCCTGTAACAGCAGCAACCGAAACAGAACCTCTGCAGAAATGGGGGATCCCCCTGTTAAACAAAAGGCAGCTGGAAAGAGCAGATTTCCAAAGCATCAACGTTATTTAGGAAGATAACGTGTGTTAAAGTCCACAAAATTTCAACTTGTAACTCACGGGGCCTCATGCTGTCAAGCCATCGATGGGGTTTTGAAATTTTCACCTGACCCTACTAAAAGGGATGTTATCATGGAATATAAAGTTGAGGCACAGACGCAGTTCTGATTTGGTAGCACCCCATTGCAGTCAGTGGAGTTGTATCTTGCCAAGGGCCGATTTTGGCTTTCAAACTTCAGAAAGAAATTGCAAAAGCCAAACGGGGCTTATTGGAAGTCATAGAACTGAACAGCGACATCTGTAACGTAAGTGACCCTTTAGAAACTGGGTGTGAACGTATTGTTAATATAGATTGTGGAAATATGGGGTATTATAACAAATATTGACAAATTGTCAACATAATCATACCAGACAGGGCTGGAGATTTGACTGCGTATTTAAAGCACAGATTGCTAAAGGCTCCTCTGTTAACACCTGTCCCAGTACTGACCATTCCTCTGGTAATGCAGGGTATCATGTACCCATCTGCTGAAGTATTGTGAGCTGTTCACAGTCCAAGTGACTGGTTTGGGTCACCTATTACCGCAAGTCCTAATCAGAGTGCCACTCTGCTCGTGATACATTGGTGTAACAGGTCTGCACAGAGACACGGGTGAGGATTGCATACACACACATCTGGCAAATGCATGTGCCCAGCGTGTTTATAGATGTGTATGGAGGTGTGTATGGGCACACAGGTGTAGCTGTGTGCTGTTGCTCTCTTCAGCTTCAGATTAAAGTTGTATTGATGTTTATAGCATAGCTCAGGCCTCCTGGAAGAGAGGGGCATATCTCTTGAAATGCCTGTGGACCAAAGTAATCTGAGGTGCATCTGCCCTGGAGGATGACATGAATTTTGGGACCAATGATTTTGGGGAGATTATTAAAGCAATTGTGGCCAGTAATATTAAATAACCATTAAACCATTTATTAAGCCTCACAATAAATGGCATATGAAATCATGCAAAATATCTTAAAAAGCTGACTTACCGGGAAATCTTGATGACTAGTTATACATAGAGTGTAGCTCAGCGCAATGCGTTCATTAGTGATCTAAAGGAAAAGATTGGCCTATTACTAGCAAGGTTTGCAGTTTGGAGCAATATCTGGCAGTGGTGCATAATGGTAAGGGAAGTTATACATCGTTTTGTAGACTGGAATGATTTAAATAACAAGTGCTTTTAAAGTAACCAAATGCCAGTATGTGCTTCTGGGAAGTGGAGATGTGCACAGTGCTTACAGGATGTGGGGCTGCCTCCTTGGAAGGCATTGGCTCGGGGAGGGGATGGGAGGCTGTGGTCAATAAACAGCGTGCAATGTTTGTCTGATATAATCATGTGGCCAAGAGAGCTANGATGTGGGGCTGCCTCCTGGAAGGCATTGGCTCAGGGAGGGGATGGGAGGCTGTGGTCAATAAACAGCGTGCAATGTTTGTCTGATATAATCATGTGGCCAAGAGAGCTAATGGGAGCCTCAGATGTGTAACCAGGGGAACATGGAGTAGAAGGAGGAAAGTGATATTACTGCTGCTTGCTGCAATAGTGTGGCCATCGGTCAGAAATGACCCTGGGGTCTGAGTAAAGGCACAATGCAGTAATTATGACTAGAATAACTACAAATATTTTTTGAAAATTATCTGAATTTAGGAAAAAAGCTTACTCACAAGAGGAAGGTAACTCAGAAATAAAGACGTGTCTCACTCACAGACTGTAAGCACCTGTGTATGGTGGTTTTTATTGCTGAAGGCAGAGGACTGGTGAAATGAACAGGTAGAGACAGTGAGATCTCGTGCCTGGAACTTCAAGCTGCACATGTTCAGGATAACAACACAAAGTAACTTTTTATGGGGTAACAGCCCTGGGAATGCTACATTTAATGATTTTGTGGGTTCTCCATCACTCCTGAATTTCTCTTGGTAAGCTTTATTCAGTTCAAGCAGACTTATGCAGGAATTACTAGGTGCAATGTTATGCACTGTCTTATGGTGCTGTCATACTCACTGATCATAATGTTCCCTTCTGGCATTACAAATTTATGGACTCAAGAGATGCATAACTGACGGGCAGCTATGGCGCAGCTACTGCATTCTTAAGTGGAGAAAGCTATCTGGGTCATATCATGGGGAGAGAGACTGTGTTGTGCTGGGGAGATGGGCAGGGGTGAGAACTGACCTTTGGCTTGTTCACAGTGATAGGAATTGCAAATGCATGTTCTTTGCAAGAATACATCTTTTCCTGCCAGTCCTGGGAAGCCTTGCTTCTGCAAAGGTCTGCTGTAGACAGTATCTGACTCGCTCCGCCCTAGGCTTTGAGAGGAGGCACGTGAGGGGCAGGCATTTTTGCAGGGGAGCATACGTAGGGGTTGTAGTGGACAAAAGCTCTTCAGGTGGCTGCTGAGTAAGCCAGCATGTTTCTACCCTATTCTAGCAACATTTCAGACCAGTATGACCCATATTTAGCACTGTGCCATCCCCTGCTGGCAGTGCTCCTCATAATGCACCCAGCGTACCATTCAGCTTCTTAGCTACAAGGGCACATTGCTGTTGAACTGGCTTATGTTCAGCTTGGCGTCCTCCGGGATCCTCAGGACCTTTTCTGCCAAGCTGCTTTCCAGTCATTGGGCCCCAGAACACACTGGTGCATGGGGGTGTTCCTTCCCACGTGCAGGACTTTGCACTTGCCTTTGTTGAGCGGCATGAGGTTCCCGTTGGCCCATTTCTCCAGTCTATTGAGGTCCCTCTGGATGGCAGCACAGTCCTCTGGTGCATCGACCACTCCTACCAGTTTTGTATTGTCTGCAAGCTTGCTTACCAGTTAACTAGCTTCAGTAGCCAAGCTGCTGGTGGACATTGTGCCACATGAAACATCTATGAAGATTTTCACCGGTGCAAGGAAGGCATCGTACCCAGGTAGCCTGGCGTTCCCAGGGCGCCTGGTGTTCCCAGGGCTGTGAGCTGAATGCCACATTTGAGACAGCTCTACGTAACAGATTTGTGTGACAGCAGCCCCCTTCACTTACACTGGTAAGTGGCAATCAGTGGGCCAGCTACACAGGTATCTGGGTGAAGACTGATAGTTCCCGTGCTTCATTTTTGCCTGAGCTGTCAAAAATGGCCGTGTCTCCTTAACCCCCTTGCACCCCTCCCTAGTGCAAAACTACACTAGAGGACCATTGCTTGATCTACCCCACCTTTAGTCATGTCTACACCTCGAGCTGGTTTTAGTGTAGACATCAGCAGGTTAATGTGGAGTTGTCTGATGCAGAGATATATCATGTGGGCTATTGAGTCATGCAGAGATACTAACTCAGACCCTAAGAGCAATTCATTGCTCTTAGCACAGTGATAAACCCAAGCTGATAATCTCTGCCTCTTAGCAAAACTAATGTACTCAGAGGTAGGGCTGTGCTATTCTGGAGCCCAGGTCATGGTTTGCTCTGGCGTTTCTGCTCTGTTCATCACGGTGTGATGAAGACCTACTCTTAGATTCTTTTCAGACTCACAAAATCATAGCGGTTCCCAGGAACTGAATGGGGAGTTGTGTTCTCAGCCCCCTGGAAATTAGGGCTGTTATATCGTCACATCAACATTTGGACAAGCATTTTTACAGGCAAATAATAACAGATCAAATTGGAAGATTGAAAGGTGTATCCAATAAAAAGAACAAAGCAACAGGGATGGAAAATTGTTGCAGTGCAGATTAATTGCAAAGCAGTTACAGATGTAAAGCACAAGTCAGATGAGTCAGGAAGACAAAAGAGAGCTTGATAGACAGGGAATAAAATGTGAAGTACAGGAACAAATGCAATTTCAACAGGAAGTTTTATGAGGTATTACTGCCCTGAGGTAAACAATCTGAGGCTGGAAGAAATAGCCAATAAAGCAGAAAGCAGTTTACTATTTGAAGAGGTTAAGATTTAGGAGCAATATCTGTGATGATCCTCTAATATCAGCAGAGATCTGAGTGCCGTTATTCCCCTGGGTAACCTTGAGACATCTCTGGGGCTTCTCCAGCCTACAGAATGAGACCAGCAGTGGCCTGCCCCATTCATGACATGATTGTGAGTCCCTCTGCATAATTGAACAACAGAGGACAGCGAGAAACCCGGAGGTAGAAAATGTGAACCTGAAGCCTGAATGAATTTGTTGAATACTTGTAAAATGTTTTACTCTGGGCTGTCATGAAGCCCACCGCACTGAGGCAATTCATTGAAAAAATACTCATCAGGAGAAAGGCTACATTATGTTGACAGGTTGCCATTGCAGCTGAGCCAGCCTGGCCTATTGAGCTGGTGTAGGCAGGTGTACCAGTTTTTTCAGCTACTAGGCACATGATGCAGCCATCATCAGGTAGCAGCTCCTGCAGTATTCACAGGTAACATTCCTGTCATTGAGGCTACTTGACAAGTCCCATATTAAGTTTGCATAACTTTCCCAAACATTAATAGTTAGAGAGAAATTTTCTTGCATGGACAGTTTAAGGAGGATGGGATTGGTGATTTTTGTCTTCCTCTGCTTGTCTCTGAACCATGCCCAGCTCATGCATGGCTACGTGATAACTGCCTTGTTTTGGGGCCCTCCTGGGGCAGCCAAGGCCAGTTGCCTTCAGCCGTTGGTATATTACGGATGTGTTAATTTTCTTCATTGCTGCAAAGGGTTCCAGAACACAGTTACAGAGGTTGTGTGTGCAGGATTTGCATTTCCAGGGAAAGAGCTTGATGTCGTTTCCTCCCAGTAACTAATGCAGAAGATTGAAACCTTTCACGTATACTGATGCCTGATCCGAAACCCACTCAGCCAACGGCAGTCTTCTGATGAAAAGCATTTTATGGAAGGTGCTTGAAAACCTCTTGAAGATTACCAAAGTCTTTCAGACTTCATGCTACCCTATACTAGATAAAGGTCCCTGGAGAGCTTACCCAACAACTCCCTCACTTACTGTGTGAATCACAGAATCACAGAATGGTAGGTGTTGGAAGGTCACTCTGGAGATCCCCCAGCCCAACCCCCCTGCTAAAGCAGGTGCCCCCAGAGCAGGGGGCACTGGAACGCGTCCAGGCGGGTTTGAATCTCTCCAGAGAAGGAGACTCCACAGCCTCTCTGGGCAGCCTGTGCCGGGGCTCTGTCACCCTTGCAGTAAAGAAGTTCTTCCTCATGTTCAGGTGGAA
>VZSC01002431.1:0-22604 GCA_013398225.1 Steatornis caripensis
TGGTCAGACGTCTGTGATTCTTAGGTAAGTTCCACATTCTTACTGATGCTAGAAAACAGGCTCTTTTTAACCAAAGGCTATCTAAATATAAAGTCATTAGAAATATGTTTCAACTGGGTATGACAGACAGACAGAGCTCTCAGATACCAGTTTTGTGGGAACAGACTGGGGAGAGGAGGGAGTTCCTGCTGATGCTCCCAATACGGAAGCGTTGTGTGAGTGTGACATCAGAGGTCACACAGGCAGAGGAACTCTCCTCTGCAATAGAAATCTGTAGGAAAATGGGCTTTTGGGGATTTGAGTCTCATAGCAATACTTGCAAATGAGATGCAAATGAAAACTGCAAAATGTACGATATCCTGTTGAAAAAATAGTACCCTTATGCCCACTTGGTAACACAGGAAGAGCTCCACTCACGTCCATCTGGGCAGCACAGGAGACCACTGAACTGCACTGAACTGGGGGTACAGACCGTTATGCACACCAGGAGAGGTCTAGGCACAGAGGTCAATGGGAACATATTTTCACTTTTCACGTCTCAACAGATTTATCTCAAAGCCTGTGTTGAACTTCAGCATTTTTTGTCTCTGGGACACTTGCAGGCCCTTGAACAACAGTGTGTTTTAGTCTGGTCTTTCTCCACATGCATGAATAGGGTCTTTTGCCAAGTCCAATTTTAAATAAGGAGCAGGAAGGGATGTTTAGGATGAAGACATCTCAGTGCACAGCCAATTCTACTACTACTCAAAGCTTTCCTAGTATATAATATAATGTTTTGTTTCCTTTTTTAAAAAAATGTTTTAGAATATTTTAAATAGCTTTGCATTGAAATATCAACATCAGTAATTTGATAGGTAGGATAATCCATGAGATAAATTGAAACAGAAGCACAGTTCCAAAATAAGGGCTGTCTGGCATTTTGCCCTTTAAAGATATTTTCCCAGAGGCGCCACCAGCTTGGCTGACAGGCTCAGCTGAGTCTGCAATCAGTCTGTTTTGGAAGCATCTGGAACTGGCTGTATCCAGCAAGGGGCAGCCCCTGGCCTCTCCACGCAGATGCAGCTCCTCCGCTTGCCACCAACACCTTACAAGAATGAAAATAGAAGATGGACATGTGTTATACATTGGACAAACTAGAAATACTGCAGTGAAAGAGAGCAGAATCCCAGGATTATCCTCCATCCTCCCATGAAGCACCCTGAATGTCTTTCTCCCTCTTCTCCTAAACTCATGGATCATGCCCTGCTCTGTATTCTCCTCTCAAATCAGACACTTTATATGACACCTGCTTTTTTTGTTTTCTTACTTGATCTACTTCACTTAAGAAGATCCAAACAAAATCTTTTGCCATTGTGTTTGCATTTTAGCAACCCTAAAGATCTGAGATTCAAATTCTTTTTTAGAAGGGCAAAAATGGTAAGAAATAATTGCATGTCCTTATTGAAAAAAAATGTAGGTTCAGCAGAAGGGTCAACATCTGCAAAATATTTATTTCTTCTTTATTTCTTTTTTTGCTTTTCTTCTTTTTAAGTCATGTTGTACATATTGATACTGGTTATCCAGACCTTATTTAGATTCACAAATTGTACAGTACATAAACTTCCTAAATGTAATGTATAGCTTGGATTATGACAGCTAAAAATGACAGTTGTTTTAGGTACCTAAAAAATCCAGCATGCAGAAGCTCTGTACATTTTAAAGTCAGATGATATAAGTAAGATGACAAAATCCTAATTATTTTTCTTGTCTTGTTATGAATAAAACAAAATTTCACATAATGACCTCATTCAAAATGTGAGATTCAGTTGAGTAATTATGTTTTGAATTCTGTGTTTAAAATCATCTCTAAAACTTATTTTTCCTCTTTTAATGGCAGTTCATCTTTATGCAAAACTTAGAAAGAGACTTTCCATGAAGAATAAACCAGCGCAGAAATGACAGGTACCTTCTTATCCAGCCTGTCAACATTTATATTGAAAGTGAGTACATAGCAGCAGTTAATCTCACCTGTAAAATTATAGCTACAGAAATAAATACTGTTCCTAACTGGTGCAACCAGATGCTGAAAATATGTTTTTATGGATTTTTCTTTCCATTTTTGCTGCAGGATATCTGCCAAGATATGCTATGCTGAAAAAATCAGTGCCCTTCTTTTTCATCTGGCAATTCCATTAATAGACAGGCTAGTATTATCACTAAAGTAGAAGCTGAAATAAAATGTCTCTATTTATCTTTCTCTAGACTTTCATCATCACAATGTCATTTCTCTAGATATATTAAGAAAGAAAGCCTTTGGTTTTCTGTACACACAGTGAGTACAATGGTACTGCAAATATAGCACAGTAGGTTATAGCAGTGCTTTTCCTTTGGGTGTCTATTCTCACATTCCTGTTCACCTCACTTAACGTTATAACATAGCCTTGTAAAGATTTTTCCAGTTTTTCTAATGCATCTTTTCATTGTCTAAGATGGCTTCTACAGGCTGATTGAAACAATCCATATTTTGCTTTCTGATGGAGTTACCACGTGATGTGGCAGAGAATCAAGGCAGAGGAAGGCTGTTGGGAGGTCCTCCTAGGTGAACTAGAAAAGGGATGAGGAAACAGTGATGGTAGGCATTGATGAAATGGTAGCTGATGATGTTAGAAGACATACAGAGTGGAAAGGAGGGATGATGGACATGACCTGGAGCATGGATGAACATGTAGATTTGACCTCAGATACTGATACCTGAAAGGTTTTCTTCATATTACTGCATTCACCCCTTTGTGAGAAAAAAGTAAAAGATTTTCTTTACTGTTGCTGCTCCCTGTGCAACAGGAATATATCATCTCCATTTTGCTTATCTCATATACCAAAGGGGCTTGCTGAGACAGAAGCACTAGACTATTTCTGTACTGTGTATCTAAAGAACTTTGGTATGAATGTTTCTCTAAGATAATGCACCTGTAGTCATCAGTGATAATACACTGAAGAGAGCGAGCAGCCAAGATCAGTAGCATCCAGTTAGTACATCTTCCACCCACACCCTTTTCAGTGCTAATGCTAGCATGAGACTTGTGTTATGCTTATCACTCCGTAAGCCCTTGGATTTCTTCTGATCGTAAGGCAGCACTTAAGTTTTAGGCACTTCACCGGTGAAGACTATGCCATGAGACATCAAGGATATGTCTATACAGTAAATTAAACATAGTCAAAATAGCTTCCAGTACTGAGGCCAGTTGACGTGGAACAGCTGTCTCCATATTCTCAAACTTTATTACCCTCCAAAACCAAGCAATTGCCTTTTAGAAATTGACCCTGGTCTGCTTTGATTCCCAGATTGTTCCAAGTATTGTCTGAAAGAGCTGCCCAGTTGGCAGACTTCAAATTTATGGCCTGGACTCTTCTAACAACCTACAGTTAAACTGATTTCTACATTCAAGTAATGTTGTCTAGCACCATTTAATTTCCAAATACACTAGGACTCTTCATTTTAGAACTATCTTCATGTGAACTGGCCTTTACTTCTATGCAGGACTCCAGTAATTTAGCTGGAATTCTTCACGACAATAAAGTATTAACACTGCAGGTGCAATGGGAGTGTTGGGACCAAACTGAGAAAAAAGCTGAAATGTCAGTAAGGCATGAGAAAAAATTATGAATAGATAGTTATTGGCCATAAGGAAAACAAAAAAATAGGTCAGCCCCACTAAAGGCACGTGTAAAAAATGGTTCCAGCAAGATTTTGGTGTGGTCAAGATTCCAATCAGCATCTGTAACTTTGGTAAGATTTTTTTTTTTTTTTAAGGACAGAGCAATAGAGAAATGTTACTTACGGTCCTTTAACTTGACCATGGTAAAATACTTTGTTGGCTTTTTAAGTCTTTTGTTGTTTTGCAGTATGTATACCCTTGGCTTGAACTTCAACTTCTTAGGAACATCTAAATGCTACCTATGGGTCGAATTGTCTTTATGGTGCACCCTGTTTTCCAGTCATCTCTGGGAGGAAAAAAGATGAGCTGGAGAAATAATAGAACTATTTTCAAGTGAAGTTACTAGTGTAAAATTTCAGCTTTTGCTGGAGAAATAATTCTTAAAATGTTAAACAAACTGTGATGTTGCTGACAAATCTACAGTCATTCAATAGATGGGCAGAAATGGCTACTGATTTGAAAAGAAATGAACGGGATAGAGGTGCATCTTAGGAAAGAAAGAAATAGTTCAAAGAAGATCCTGTCCAATGTCTCTAGCAGAGCTAGATTTTGAAGTGATTGTTAATCAAGACTGATCACAAGCTGAAGAATTTAGCTTCTGTTTTTTAAATAAATTAACTTTAGTAAAACATTCTGTCTTTTCACAATCAGAAACTCAAAACTGTCTCAAGAAGAAATGTAACTTTTCAATAATAGCGACTAGCACTATGGATACCTGTGGATCTAAAAATTACATATTTTTAAGGTCTGAAAACAAGTTTTTATTTATAAAATGGAGATAATTTGCATACGACAATATAGCTTTTATAATGCTTATTCCATCTGAATCTGAGTGGGAAATACTGCAGAGGAGGACCTCAGACCCTGTGTAAGTCAGGATCTCAAAAAGGGCTACAAAAGTAAACAAAAGACTAAAAGAATTGGAACAAAAGGCCTGCAAAGAAAATTACACTAGATTAGATGCCTAAAACTGGCAAGTATTTAAACCAAGATGACACTTTGGAAGTGCTTAACTTTCTTCCTGGAAAGCTTCAGTGTCTGTTGTCTGCTGGCTGTACACTACTGTCAACGAATTAAATTTAGATGAAGTTCATCTTTAAAAGACCTCAGTTTCTTATAAACACATCAAAACCCAAAATAATGTAATCACAACACCAACAAATGTGGGAAATTTACACACACTCCATCCCTCACCCCTTCACCACAATTACAACAAAAATTCCCCACAATTATTCTCCTCTCTAACAATGTTCAGTCTATGTTTTACCTGTTACCTCTCCCAATTACTATTCTTACGTTGAATTCCGAAGAGGTCCATACTGGGCACCACAAAGGACTGTGTTGGGATGACCTTGGCTGGACAGCAGGTATGGGGGAGAAAACAAGACTAAAAGCTTGTAGGTCAAGAACAGGGCAGGGAGGTCACTCAGCTGTTACAGTCACAGGTAAAACAGATTCAGCTTGCGGAAATTAATGTAATTTATTGCCGATCAAACAGAGCAGGCTAATGAGAAACAAGAACGAACATGAAACATCTTCCCCCCACCCCTGCCTTCTTCCCAGGATCAGCTTTGCTTGCAACTCTTCTGCCTTTTCCCCATGAGCAGTGCACGGGGACTGGGAATGGGGGCTGTGGTCAGTTACTAACACATTGTCTCTGCTGCTCCTTCCTCACGCTTTTCACCTGCTCCAGCATGGGTGTCCCTCCCGTGGAAGTCAAACATTCATGAACTGATCTAATGTGGGTCTTCCCAGGTGCTGCAGTTCTTCACTGACTGCTCCAGCATGGGTTCCTTCCACAGGGCGCAGTCCTTCAGGAATGGACTGCTGCAGCGTGGGTCCCCCACGGGATCACAGGTCCTGGTAGGAGGTTCCTCCAGTGCAGGCTTCCCACGGGGTCACAGCCTTCTTCAGGCATCCACCTGCTCCAGTGTGGGGTCCTCCATGGCTGCAGGTGGACATTTGCTCCACTGCAAACCTCCATGGGCTGCAGGGGCACAGCCTGCCTCACCATGGTCTTCCCGACGGGCTGCGCGGGAATCTCTGCTCAGGCACCTGGAGCACCTACTCCCCCTCCTTCTTCATTGACCTTGGGGTCTGCAGAGTTGTTGCTCTCACATATTCTCACTCCTCTCTCCCAGTATTTTTTACCCTTTCTTAAATATTTTATCATAGAGGTGCTACCAATACAGCTGATTGACTCAGGTTTGGCCAGCAGCGGGGTCTCTCTTGGAGCTGGCTGGAAAGGCTCTGTCTGACATGGGGGCAGCTTCTGGTGTCTTCTCACAGAAGACATCCCTGCAGCCCCCACTACCAAAACTGTGCCACATAAATGCAATACAGACACGTAAGTGCTCACTGTAAATCCAGTGGCAAGGTAAATCAAGCTAAAGGAATAGCTTTAGCACATGTAACAGGTGTCATGGGACCATGAATAATTTTACATGTGAATTTAGGGAAAAGGAGTCTTCTAGCAGTCCAAAAGGGAGGCTCTAGACCTTTTCGACCAGCGTAATGCAAAGCACTCAGTGTAGCTTGTTTTAAACAGAACACAATGCATTTATAGGTGAGTTTGTTCAGTTTGTCTATGACACAGGGTTGAATTTGATGACTCAGAAACTGCTGTGAAATTTCTGTGCTTTTATGTTGGCCAATAGAAACAGACTAATGATAAAACATGAGTTAAAAGCATTATCAGCAGTATGCTTTCACTAGAAAATAAAAGGAGTGGATTTCATTCTTACTAGATTTATCCTTGAAAAGAAGAAAGCTCTACTTTGCACAGCAAAACCAAGGATTTTGAAATAAATTAAATATCTGTCACACTGAAGACAAGATATTTATAGAGGTATCTTCATAACAGTATTTTAATTAAATTCCAGCACCCGCATTATATCAGTGGTCACAAGGGAGGCTGAGGTGTAGTAGAAAGAGGTTGCTGCCCATCATGCAGTCAGCTTCACTGTTTAAATACAAGTCGAAACCTGAATGTTTCTTAACAAAAAGAATACAAAATTTCCAAGCATCCATTTACACGTAGTACTGGAAATGAAGGTATTTCTTCAATGACGCATTTGAGGTGTCAGGAAGCTATTTATTTCCATTTCACTAATCCGTTATATTAAGAAAAAGGACGCAGAAATCTAATATAATCACAAGTTTTTCTTTTGGGTGATGAGCCAGCACATGTTCACTTCTCTCACTCTCTTATTTTCCAAGTATGATCACATTCACCAGAAGAGTAGAGAGGAGAGCCTGGGGCAGGAATTTCTGAAATCACTGAAAGTGAATTTCCCAGAGATCCCAGTTCATAGCCCCTTGATATATAAAGCTCATTGCATCTTATTAGATTTTTGTAGCTTTAAGAGATATTTTAGATGTATTTGAACGTTTTGTATATATTATTTCTCTCAGTATTTAACTTAAACACAACGATACCTGCAGTGTCTAACTTAGTCCACCCTTGGTTGCTAGGGTTTTACTCCTAGGCAGCAGTGGAAACAAATAACCCTGAGACATAAATGACATCTCACACTACCGGGGCTGAATGCAACACAGTATGTCCTTTCTCTGCTGTTGAAATCTAACTGGTTTTCTGGGACAGATTTGATTTTTTGCTACAGACAATTAAATTACTTTTTATATTAGGTATTTAGTTCCCACTTCAAGAAATGTCACCAACCTTTATTGAGAAAGGCCGGAAGGGTGAAACATATTGGAACTTCCTCTTTCTCAATGAAACCTTTTCAGTTCATATGTAGTCTGAAGGAATTCAAAAGACAAATTTTCTGATGGTGTTTGAGGAATACTGGCCACAATTAGACATTCACCTTGCAAATAGAGGAGTGGCACCACTCTTACATTGGTAGGCAGCAAATTTAGTTGCTACTTTTGAGACCAGGAAGGATCCTGCTAATCCTAGTTTTCATCTCCATAGCAGGACCATGAACTTAAAGAGTCCTGGATGAACCAGCAACTGCAGTTTTTATGTTCTACAGAAGTAACCTCTGCAGGTGTGAGTCAAGATGTCTTTGCAAAGTCATCCAGCCCTCTCCTGCAACCCTAGCCTCTTCTCCTGTTATTCTCAGAAAAAAAAAGTCTTGGTTTTTCTTTGGAATAAAAACATGTTGCATAAACCCAAGTACATTGGACACTGAGCAAAATACTAATGTGGTGGATCAACTCTGGCTGTATGCCAAGTGCTCACTAAGCCACTCTATCACTCCCCTCCTCAGCTGGACAGGGGAGAAAAAATGTAACAAAAGGCTCATGGGTCGAGATAAGGACAGGGAGAGATCACCCACTGACTACCATCATGCACAAAACAGATTTGACTTGGGAAAATTAGTTTAATTTATTACCAATCATAATCAGGCAGAATAATGAGAAATAAAACCAAATCTTAAAACACCTTTCCCCCACCCTTCCCTTATTCCTGAGCTCAACTTCACTCCCAATTTCTCTACCTCCTCCTGAGTGGCGCAGGGGGATGGGGAATGGGTCAGTTCATCACAAGTTGTCTCTAACGCTCCTTCCTCCTCACAGGGAGGGCTCCTCACACTGCCCATGCTCCAGCATGGGGTCCCTCCCACGGCAGACAGTCCTCCACAAACTTCTCCAACTTGAGTCCTTCTAATGGGCTGCATTTCCTCACGAACTGCTCCAGCATGGGTCCCTCCCATGGGGCGCAGTCCTTCAGGAACAGACTGTTCCAGTGTGGGTCACCCACGGGATCACAGGTCCTGGAAGGAGGCTGCTCCAGCGCAGGCTTCCCACGGGGTCACAGCCTCCTTCAGGCATCCACCTGCTCCAGTGTGGGGTCCTCCATGGCTGCAGGTGGACATTTGCTCCACCGCAAACCTCCATGGGCTGCAGGGGCACAGCCTGCCTCACCATGGTCTTCCCCATGAGCTGCAGAGCAATCTCTGCTCCGGCGCCTGGAGCACCTCCTCCCCCTCCTTCTCCGCTGACCTTGGTGTCTGCAGGTTAGTTGCTCTCACATATTCTCACTCCTCTCTCCTGGCTGCAGTTGCGCAGGTTTTTTTTCCCCTCCTTAATTTCATTATCTCAGAGGCACTACCATCATGGCTGATGGGCTCAGCCTTGGCCAGCAGCGGGTCCATTTTGGAGTCAGCTGGCATTGGCTCTGTTGGACATGGGGGAAGCTTCTAGCTGCTCCTCACAGAAGGCACACCTGTAGCCCCCCTCACTACCAAAACCTTGCCACGCAAACCCCATACAACTAGGGTCCGAAGGATCTTCTTTGGTAAAGTCCTCGATCTTACAGCCTTTGATAGAAACTAATTTTGCTAAAACAGTGAATGAGAATACAGTTGGAAGACTTTGGAATATAGAAGATTTCAGACAGAAATGCTCATTAAAAAAGCCAACAAAGAAAAGGCAGATAATGAGTTGAACATTAAATACGACAGTTCATTGAATGAAGCATTTGCTTTTGTTCTTCTGTCTTCTTTTCTTTCTAAAAATGATTATCAGTAATTTATTTGCTTTTCCTGTGGAGAGAAAGAAAGTCAAATCCATGTTTAAAAAGTCCTGACATAATGAAGTCGGCTTCAAGTAATAAACCCCTGAGCTACAGCTTTTCAAAGTAAAGTAACTCACAATACTTGTGGCAGTTGACAGAAAGGGGGAATTGTGTTTTATTTTAATGGGCCTTTTCATGCCCTGAACATATCTTAAAAAAAAAATCTGGATTAAAAAAATAATGTCTAGATAACTATGGAGTTAATTGTAGTTCTACACGCTCAGCTGAGGTAAAATAATGTAAACTTCAGTTCACAGCATATAAGAATGTGACAAACTTCATAACAAACCAAGTCCATCTCAAACTATCTGTTCCATTGGTCAGAACAAATCTATAAAAATGAGTTGTTCAAAGCACCAAATTTGCATCTTATGTTATCCTTTCTTTGAGGTATAGTTTATGTAGGTTGACTTGAAAAATTACAATTAAAGCTTTTATCTTTTTTGCAGAATTTTCATACACACTTTGGAGACTCAATTTTTTTGCAGAACACAAGGCTCATAAATTAGACACTTTGAAACTGAGGATACGGAGTTAAGAAATACTCGAGTTTAGACAGTATATTTAAGAGAGCCTGTAGCGTCAAGGACAGATGAAAGAGTGCAAAATAGAGACAAGGAAGTCATTAGGCACACATACAATCTGGGAAATGTAATTTTTTCAGTCACTCACATTCCTGCGCTTCTTTGCTAGCACAGCCATGGGACAAAGTCTCAAGCTCAGCACCAGTTTGGAGGCAAGCAGTGGAACCTGCTTTGAAAACTACTGGTAGCTCAGGCTTTTACAACATATATGCACATTATACTTCCAACTAAGAAATAATATGAAGGAAGAGTCTGATATAATGCTGATGTCTATAATGCAGATGCCTATCTGAAGTAATACAGTCATGTTGCCAGTAGAGAGAAATGAGTGCTAGCAGGACATAATTAATCTCTTCCTAAAGCAGACATTTAAAATCAGTCAGATGAATCACTGCTCTGAAGTGCCCATTTCTCTCAAGTATGGGATATTGACAAGAGGATTAGCCCAGCTATAGACCTCTCCAACTAAAATAGGAGAAATAAATCCCAGTTTTCACACACTATTGTATACCATAATCACAGAGTTACAGGCATTTCTCTGCAGCCCAACAATCCAAGTTGGCATCTTACATATAATATAGATATAAAATACTTACCTGAAGACATCTCCACTATCATCAGTAGAGCAGATGATATATAAAAGACTCAACCCCCCAAGTTTAACTAATGGAAAAATAAATCTAACAAACAGACTCTCTAGTTACCCAAAAAGAGAGGCAAAGAATTTAGGTTATCTAATCAGAGAAGTAGGTCAACACATTCCCTAATTTAGAAGGAGAAAATAAATAATAATGAGAGCAGCCAACTAGGATAGACATGAATTTTCTTACAGTTAAGTATATTATGGAAATTAAGGAAAGACCAGAGAATTGTTGGAAAGCTATAGCTCTCCTCAAGGTATATCAATCATTGTCATTTCTCACATACAAGCATAACACTGTCTCCTTTCTCGGCTGAAAATTAAGAAAATTAATATACAAACATGAAGTCTGAATAATTTAAAACAGTGCGATGACTAACATAATTTCTCTAGGTAATAAAAGGAAAGGAAGTCTTCACAAAATGCTCATTGCTATCATCAGTCCAATTTAGCATTTCTGGTGGCAACAGAAGGTCAATTTAATGGCTTTGAAAGATCCACCAGTAATGACCCAGAACAAAAATCAACATCATGCCATTAGCAGTCACTCAGCAGACAGTGAGCAGGTGGAAGACGATTTTGTGGTTCGGACTCAGTTCCTATATAATGATCCTTAGTTTCCTCTGCACTATCTGAAAACTGCCTGTTGAAGTGTTTTGAAAGGAATTAGGGAGGACAGATATTTGCAATATACCCACCTTACTTATTCATGAAAGGACTTTTGTGAAGACATTCCAAAATCTGGGTGAGATGGACTGCCACGGATTTCAGCCTTAGAGTCAAAACAGAGGTTCAGCAATATGATGTACAGTTCCTGACTAGGATCCTGAACAGCTGTGAGCCTAAACAAATTTGTGTTATACATCTAAATCTACTGTCCAATCTGTGAAGAATCAATTCTAATAAATACTAGTTTGCCTGGAAATATCCTCAGGCATATTCAATTTACTCGTATGGACACAACCTGTGACTGTATTTGGGTGAGTGTCCCTTAAATTTCTCAGTACTTCTTTTTTTGTACATTGATGCCTTACTCAGAAACTGCCATGATATTGCCTTACAGATAAAGGCAAACCTGGACACATACTTTGGGTAAATCCAGCGATACCTCCACTGAAATAGTCTTGTAACTTATTTCATAACCTGTAATGTATTATGTGAATGAATTTTTAAAAAAAATATTAGTGGAGGTGGACCATGTAGAATGAAGCATTCTCATATTGCATGATTTCTTTAGAAAGGATTTCTTGAGAATAAAGGCTAGAAAAACAACACTTTCTGTATTCTCTGCACCCAGTACTTAAAAAAGAAGCGATAAAAATTCTGACCTGAGGTGCAAAAGAGAGGAGACATAATTTTTATGCTCTTACTCATTTGATTCACCTGAGCAATGAGCTCTTTGCATGATTTTCTGCACTATATGAATCAGTTATGGAAAAGCATTTTTTCTTGCAGGATGTTTCCAAGCAAAACATTTGCGTTGTCTCCCTGTCTTCCTTCAGTGTTAATCCAAGCATCACGGGGATGATGAGCTCTTAGGTATCTACCTTCTCATACTATCTAGATTGTTGTGTTTCAAAGTAGAATATAATCCCCAATAAATTAAAAAATAGTATTTCAGAAGAGAAATTATAACTAATAACTACAGTTATACTCATTTAAAAGGAGTAAGCAGGTAAGAGTAGATGCTGTGTTCTGCAGTTTGCATTGTCTTAGACTGTTCGTGTCTTTTGTGCACTTTTGTTCCAGAAGAAAACCCTGAGGTGTAATATTTCTACTGCATGCAATGCATATGTTGGGAAAACTTATTGTGAATTTATACATGGAAGAAAGCAGCTGTCCCGTGGCTGTGACCAACCAGCACACTTCCACAGTGGAGGAGAGCTCAGAGGAGAAGGGCAAAAAGACTCTAGCTGAGCGAATAATGTATCATAATGCAAGCTAAACTTATCTCAACACCAGGGAGACTGGAGGGTAACGTTGGTTTTAGAGAAGACAGCTGCACCATTGAATCATCATGTTCCCTGAGATAATTAACACAGAATAATGTCTTCCTGAGCTACCCACATCAGCATGCCAGGGCTGGGAGGGCATATACATGTCTCAGCTCAACAAAAAGTATAAAATCTAGTCAATTAATGGAACAAATTTAGATGATAGCTTGATCTGGCTTCAACCCATGCATGCCTTGCTAGGGACTGGAGAAGACCAGCATCGTGACAGCGAGCGTACAGAGACCGGTAATGAGAAACATGTTTGTACTGTGACTCAACCAGCATACTGCAAGTGGTATATTATTTTTCTGTTGTGATTTCAGTACATTGCTGCATCACTCTGCTAAATCAAAATCCCAAATATACCAAATAAGTAAAGTGGGTCAACTGAAACTTCAAATAATACCGCCAGAGTTCACAACTCATGGAAAGCAAGGCATAGGAATACATGCCTGATTCTCATACCAAATTTTAAGTCACAAAATAGATCAAGTCTGTCCCTGAGTTCTCAGAACATTCCCATCTCTCAGTCTTTCATTGTTTAGCTGTAGACTGGGATATTCTTAAACAGTTACTGCTAGAACTGTAGATTAATAAATGATCCTATGAAAACTGCCATGGTAAGATTTTCAATTTTGTTATTATAGGCCAAAAAAAAAGAGTTGCAGACAGGGACACAATGCGTACTTGCCTCTACAAATCTGAAAATGATGTGATAACATGGTCTACTATGCAAAAATAGCTAGATTTCAAAGCACAAAGAACACATTTACATGGATACATTAGATTGAACTGTTGGAGAAGGTCAGTCACTGGGCTTTTAAAATGTACTTCTACAAGTGAAATAATTTGGAATACTGCTATTTTTGGAAGTTCATAATAGCATAGATCCTTTTTTTTGGTAAAATTTAGGGAAAAGCAGTACTGTTTCAGTGCAGAAATATTGGATCAAATGATTCTGTCTTAACTGTGTGATAGAAAACACCACCGCTGTAGTACTATAGCATAGCACTGAGTGATCCCTGAGTTATTTTCCTATGAGTTATTTTCTGTGTTTCCTTAGTAAGTAGTATATGTATTTTTAATAGAGTAACTTTTTTTTCTTAGGCGGTATTGGGTCTGGTTTTCTACAGTGTTTTTTCATTAAGAACTTGTCAGTCTCTTCCCATTGTAAAAGTGTGAAGTAAAAGTAAAAAATAAACTTGAGGTTCTTTCACTCACAGCCTCAAAGCACCAAAGCTTGTGTACGAAGCCAGCTGGATTTACTGCGTGCACCATGTCTCTTCACACATTTCATTGAGTGAGCAAGCCACAGCCGAAACAGGGTGACTCACAAATGAAAGTAACAAACCGCAGCACACTTCGACCAGATGAAATTCATGAGAGATGACCTCATCTCAGTAATGAAGTAAAATTGTTGGCAACAGGTGAAATGCTGTATTTTTTCTGATTTTTGGTCATTGTGACATATGTCACAAGGTGTATGCATAAAGCATTTGGTGACAGTCTACATTCCTCACTGCAGTATGTGAGGTGGGATTCAGCCACGCAAACATATGTGTCTACTGTCATTTTAGGCTCTGTGGGGGTAGCATGCCAGCTTCCAGCTGAAGCTCCAAAAAGTTGTAAGTTGCCTGTAAATATACCTATAAGTAGGTATCCTTGATAAAATAGGACATTTAAGACAGTACTAAATGCCTACAGGACAACTCAGGACAGTCCTTTCCTTCTTAGCTGAAGTATATACATGTTGGTATGTTTATCTATGTATACACGTACACAAAGACGTACACATGCATGCATGCCACCCACAGTCAAAGAAGATAAGCATCTACATTTATGTATATGTATGCGATTTCCTTTACACAAACACATCGATTCTCTGCAAACATCAAAGTGCCAGCTGAGCCCAAAGCAAGGCTTTCTCCAGACTGCTGCACTACTTACACCTTCCGCAGGCTGTCATGACTGGCGTGTTCACTGTGTCACCTTAACTGGCTCTGCAGTCTTCCCTAGGCAATTAACGCACAACGATGTTACCTGCTCTCCAGGTAACATTACTTTTTTGAAGTCATGTAGTCAGTGTTTTAGTACAATCATCTTATTCTCTTTTTTTCCTTTAATCCAGATGACCTGATCTTCTAATGGAGCCTACGGGTTCTTCCAGAGAAATGTCAAGCACCATCTGTTTTCACAGACGAGTTCCAGTCACTATTTCCCTGTTCCTGAAATACCATCAATCATTTGCTAAGGTCTAAGATTTTTAATAACACTGAGGTATTTAAAGAGCCACAGTTTCTTCTCTGCCAGAAAGGCTTTTTTTTTTTCCTTTCCCCCAAACAGATAACACTTGGCTAAGGAGAAATTCACTCCTCGTTACTGAACATTACTTGTTACTGGTCACAGACCATATTCTGAACCTGTGAATCAAGTGAATCTGTGCATCAAGTGGAAGGCATGAAAGGGTACTGGGCTCCTCTCCACAGGTGCTCTATATTTTTGATAGCAGCACAGAGATGGTAATGGTTAATCAAGTACATCACCTCCCTTCTCTTTCCTGGTGTGAATTGGGCACAGTCTCACTCTTTTCTCCCATCTCAGAGCGCTAGACAGTGTGCTTAGTTTGATGAGAGAGAGGAGAAAGAAAGAACTCAGCCTGGGAAGTGGGACTGCACCTTCTGTTTTGCCATAGAGTAAGGAAGAAACAGAGTCAAGACCCTTCTTTTCAAAGATGGGGGCTTTTTTTCTGAGGGACAATCCCTCTCTGACCGAGCACATACAGACTTCAATCTAAACTGGAAATTTTTGTATTCTCTATGAGCAAAGCATCAGGCACAAGTTACATCCACCTAATACATTCAGTTAATATTCTCAAATGAGTACTGCTTTGCTTTTAATAAAAGAGCTGTCGTACAGTCATACAATCAAACAGTCATACAATGATTATAAATGTATCCATATTTTATTTAGGAGAGATTATTTGTTCCAATTAGAGAGAAGTACTGAACAATAATTGGCATTTCTCTAAGGGTTCCTTTCTATGAAAAGGCAATAAAAAAACCTTAAGTCTGAAATTCAACTTGCATTTAAACCAACACATTTTTTCTATTTCATTAAACTCTGATCTCAGTTGGAAAGAATTGTGTAATGACTATATTTTTGTAAAAGATGGGAAGAGTGGTGTGGGATTTTTCCCACTACAGATCTCCTTGGATCAGCCATGTTGGATGGAATTCATCTCACCTGTCTTTAGCTAGGTAAGTGTTAGCCATCTAGTTTAATCTAATTTCCTTGGATTGCCTGGAGACAGACAGGCACTCACAAAAGACAGCTGAGCCATCCTCATCTGTTCAGCATCTATGAGAAGAATTGTACTCCAGATCATCTTATGTCTTCCCAGTAATTACGAAGAAGGCATAAATGGCTAGTTTAGAATAGATGTCTAAATTTCACATAGCTGAAATTAGGCTACATGAACCCCAGTCTTTGTCTCAGTGTGACTCAGTTCTTTACAGTATTGCGATTTCGTCATTAGATTCATGCTGCAGTTTTAACTTTAATCCATAACGAGTTCTAAATGTACATTGACTACATACGTCTTTACTTACAAAGGCAGTTTTATTGACATCAGTTATACTGTTCATATAATAAGATAGCATCATTCATTGTCCTCTACTGTCTAAAGAAAAATTTGTTTCCACTTCATTTGTGCTTTTTTCATTCTCTCTTCTTAAGATGATAAACGAGGACTAACTTTTCCAGTAATTTTCTTTTTTTAAAAAAATAATGAATTCTGTGTTTCCAGAATTTTTCCAGAAATGGCAACAGTAACTCAATGCAATGTAAGACAGTAACTACTAAAAACATTTTAAACTTCCACTTACAAATTTTAAAAGAGTTGACTAAGGAGTTCTCTAGTTACCGGATACTGATTTTCAATAATTCTTAAAATATCGGGAAGGTTCCTAAAGACTGAAAAAGGCTAATGTTGCACTCACAGTGTTGCTCAAATAAAGTAACTAAACATAGACCTATCTGACCAGCATCAGTAAATAGGAGCATGGCTAACACTCTGTTAATGAACTATTAAGAGAAAGATTAATGATTTATGGAAAACCATCAGGTCTTTTCCAAGTAGTTTGTTCTTTAATGATCCCAGTTTGGTTAACAAAGGAATGGATGCTGGTGTAACATACCTCAAATTCTATAATGATCATGATTCAATATTGCTTGACATTTTGATTAAGAACTAAAATGATCTGAAATTAACATGATACACCAAATGCATGCACTAAAAATAGCCATGACAGATCTCAAAGATAATTAGAGAATCAGCCAGTGTGTTTCGGAGAGAGCAGAAGGATCTGCAGGAGTTGGTTCGTAGCTTTATGAAACATGCAGTTCTTTTCAAGAACTTGGAATAAAGTAAAATCACTGATAGTTTGCTCGTGGCACATACTTTTGGAAAACAGTAAGTACAAAGGGAGATGATAAGTTCCCCAGGGCTGAACAAACGGATTGCTTTGTCTGCTGAATGGAAGCACCCAACATGCTTTTTTATTCTGTCAATGGAAGTTAAACACCTGGAAAATAGGTATTCTTGAGAGAACAGGAGAGCTTCTGCTGGTTGGCAATGCTCCTGGAGAGGACTCTGGAGTGATGGAGGAGTGGCAGCTGAACCTCTTACAAATATCTGTAAGACCAATGTACAGTCCCAAGTAGGACTTGGGTGGTTACGTTCCCTTTGTAACTGACAGAGCCATGACTGTCACCACATCCACATATGCTGGTCACAATTTATGAGACTTGTTGATAGCCTGGAAACTGAGAAATCAAAAGTCTTGCCTTGTAATGGCATTCTGGGAATTGCAGCTGTTTAGTTTATCAAAAACTCTAGAGTGATAAAGATTTCCCTTATATACCTATACTGAGAGTAAAAGATGGATAACAGGTACTTCAATCCAGCTGCCAAAGTTATAACAAGGTCCAGTTCACACTGGAAGTTGGATTAGACAAATTAAGGCTAAAATAAAGATGTATTTCTACAGCTTTCAGCCTAATTACTCACTGAGAAAATGTACAATATCTCCCAGTGCATATTCCTGACACTGAACATTTAAAACTAGGATGCATACTCATTTTAAAAGCATAATTCAACTAAAAATCTGGTGAAATGTCATGGTTGGTGTTGTACACAGCCAGATTGTTTTCTCCTAGGAACTCTCAGTTGAGTCTTTTATACAACAGTGAATCAATTGAGAGAAGGGGTTAAAGAAGTTCTGATGTATACAGGGTTACTTAATGATCATTGTGCATACCAGGGAACCAAGCTGATGAGGGATGCTTAGCGCTTTTGTTAACTATTGTGCAAACTTTCCTAATAAGGACTAGGGAGTCGCCTCACCAGCACAGAAAGTCATTACAAACAGAACAATGGGGCAGTGACTAAGTGCAGGGTCCCGTTAGAAAAGCCTAAGGACCAGCTAAAAACCGAACCTGTGGTTNATGAAGTTGACCCAATAGGTGCAGAAACGTTTACTTTTGAAAATGTTTAAAAGAAGCTCTTAGCATTCAAAGTTCAGTCACTTGCCCGAGGTCATACAGGATGTGCAGCAGAATCAGATACTAACTCATGATCTCCAGTGCTCTCAGAATATACTATTCTTTCTCTTCATTCAGGGATCATTCAGATCCACCAGTGTCCTCATTCTGAAAATGATAAGTGATGAAAATAAGCAACAGAAATACAAGTGCCATTGCAAAAGCTTTTGTTTCTGATTAATTTCCAAATCACTTTAAACTGATGAAACAGAATTCAATCCAGACTGGATGCTATGTATGATACAGTTAACTCACTTGGGGTGGGGGTAGGATGTTATTACTTCAGACAAATTATTTACATCTAACTCCAAAATCTTTAGTTTGCATGCTTTATAGCTCTGATTTTTGTTACAGGCTTGCAAAGACATCTTGCCATGTAAGCCATCCTGCTTCATGCAGTACAGCCTCTACCCAATGCTTGTCATACAAAAAATTCTCTACCATAGCATCAGCCAGCATCTCAGTTTCCAAAATGGCCCATGAAGCCTGACTGAGAAGCACTCTACTTTTTATACACACTTTCTTCTTTTAGCTGAACGCATGGCACCATGTTCTATCTCATTCTTTAATTTAAATATAAGAGATTGTCACTCAATGAAGGATAGCATTGATTGCTTTACATTTGACTTGAACTCGCACCCAGGCGTAATGAATATGAAACATCAAAGTAAAAGAGAAATACATGCAGAACTAGAGTTTCAGATTTGGACTAAACACAACGGTACCCAAGATCATTTGGGTATACTATGACATATCCTACCAAGCACATGGGCTTGGACAGACGGCTGGCACCGCAGGAACAGACACAAGTGTGCAGACAACGAAATAAATGTAAAATTGATCTTTAATGCTTTGTTTCTTCAAGTCCACCTACACTTCAGATGTTCAAAAAATAAGTATCTATCTGCCCAGATACAATCATGCATTTCAAAGGATCCTTGTGGCACGTTTGTTTTATCTCAGCATTATTGTTTTTTTGTTTGTTTAAAAATGAGCCCTTTTCCCCAACTTACTATGAACAAAAACTGGAAAGATAATTTAAGTCACCTATTCTAGGTATTTGAGGTTTTTTCCTATCTTCCTAACAGGAGGTAGTTAAGCAAGAAAAGTCAGTGGAAAATGAGAAAAGTGGGATAGCAACATATTTTACAGGCACATTAAAAATTCTCATCCTGTGCATCAGTAAAGGTGTAGGTGGCTGAAATGTTAGGTATGTAGTAACCTAACAAGAAAGGGTTACTCATTTTCTTTCTTCGTGTGGNTGATGAAACAGAATTCAATCCAGACTGGATGCTATGTATGATACAGTTAACTCACTTGGGGTGGGGGTAGGATGTTATTACTTCAGACGAATTATTTACATCTAACTCCAAAATCTTTAGTTTGCATGCTTTATAGCTCTGATTTTTGTTACAGGCTTGCAAAGACATCTTGCCATGTAAGCCATCCTGCTTCATGCAGTACAGCCTCTACCCAATGCTTGTCATACAAAAAATTCTCTACCATAGCATCAGCCAGCATCTCAGTTTCCAAAATGGCCCATGAAGCCTGACTGAGAAGCACTCTACTTTTTATACACACTTTCTTTTTTTAGCTGAACGCATGGCACCATGTTCTATCTCATTCTTTAATTTAAATATAAGAGATTGTCACTCATTGAAGGATAGCATTGATTGCTTTACATTTGACTTGAACTCGCACCCAGGCGTAATGAATATGAAACATCAAAGTAAAAGAGAAATACATGCAGAACTAGAGTTTCAGATTTGGACTAAACACAACGGTACCCAAGATCATTTGGGTATACTATGACATATCCTACCAAGCACATGGGCTTGGACAGACGGCTGGCACCGCAGGAACAGACACAAGTGTGCAGACAACGAAATAAATGTAAAATTGATCTTTAATGCTTTGTTTCTTCAAGTCCACCTACACTTCAGATGTTCAAAAAATAAGTATCTATCTGCCCAGATACAATCATGCATTTCAAAGGATCCTTGTGGCACGTTTGTTTTATCTCAGCATTATTCTTTTTTTGTTTGTTTAAAAATGAGCCCTTTTCCCCAACTTACTATGAACAAAAACTGGAAAGATAATTTAAGTCACCTATTCTAGGTATTTGAGGTTTTTTCCTATCTTCCTAACAGGAGGTAGTTAAGCAAGAAAAGTCAGTGGAAAATGAGAAAAGTGGGATAGCAACATATTTTACAGGCACATTAAAAATTCTCATCCTGTGCATCAGTAAAGGTGTAGGTGGCTGAAATGTTAGGTATGTAGTAACCTAGCAAGAAAGGGTTACTCATTTTCTTTCTTCGTGTGGTGAGAACATAATTGCTCAGTACATTAAAACATTACCTCAAAACATCCCAAATATTTGTTAGCGTGGGTGTTTCCTGCCCCATAAAAGTGGGCTCAAATCAGAACCATTCACCCACAGGCTTCCTGACAAGAAAGCTGGAGACATGAGAATTCATGTGGCAGCCAGCCTGCAAACCAAATCTGGCTCATCAGGCTGGGCAATATGCAAAAGAAAGGACCTTGTTTTTCTCTATCCCATATCCAATCCATTGCGCAATTGTTTATTGTGGTCAGGAGGGCTTTCATAATTTAGGACTTGTGCTTTGGTATTTCAGTCTAGCACAGTATAATCGAAACTTACTGGCTTCGTCTATTTTATCTTCAATCTGAGCTGTTATATTACAAAAGCATTACAGAAGGTAATATTGTTAAAGAGTAGGTTTTTATTCCCAGATTAGCTTAACCACTACAGTACTCTGACAGTGCCATTTGCCTTAGCACAACCAGTCATTGCAAAGTAATGCAATCAGGACTTGGCTCTTCTTTTTATTTTAAGCTGATGAAGCCTCCACCTGGCAATACTCTCGTTTCCACTATGGTTCATGTCCTCCTGTGTCTCGTGACCATTTTTAAATCAGCATTTGAGATTTTTGTTTGGTCTGGACATAGTATACCCAGCAGAAATTTATCAGTTGTAATTGTTAACTGGCACACCTGACACTGTGCCTAAATGGTTAACTCAATTCCTTACAAAATCCAACAGCTTAAAGAAAGAACTTTTCCAAGTGGAACATGTAGACTGTTGAATGTCAAGAGGTTACACATTCATGTCTCCTAACAGGCTCAATTGATCAAAGTAACCATAAGCTGCTCTATTATTACAAATCATTCTCATCTGCAAAATAAGTCATTTTGAGAAAAACTTTTTAGGGAAGGTTTATGTACCTGATCGTATAAAAGAAGTTGTCTACGAGTACAAAGGGAAAAAGGGTATTAGAAATTTAAACACTCAGACAAGAAAAGTCTAGCCTGTAATGTTGATGACGGTGACCCCTTCCCTAAAACCTAGGCTCAACATCTGCAAGTTTTTCTTTTCCTAGTTATTTTTACATGCACTAGCGCATTGAACTTTATTACTGATTTTCACAACAATGGGTCATGTTGACAGGAATACTAGGAAAAATGAAGATAAGAAATACAGAAAATATGTTATTCTGATGCTTGTATCCCTACATCTGTACCTGCTCTGGATTTCCAATTTTTATTTTTTTTTTTAATTATTGCTGCACACAAAGTGTAATTTTCTAGGGCTTGATGGTTTTTGTCCTTTAACAAACATTCAGTGTAATTAAAAGATCATTTAACAAAGAGTTCTCGAGTTCTGGTTGTTTAAAATTGAGTCTGGGACGATTCAAATTTGATCTCTGCTATTCCTGTTGCACTGGATGACAGCTGAACTCTGCTAACAAATCTAAAGTAAATGCAAATGGAAACAAACATTTCAAAGAAAGTTGCCATTTCTGACATACCATGCCAAGGACTGCCACAAAGGTATTTATCATTACAAAGGAGTATAAACTTTTATGATATTCTGTTTTTCCTCCAGAAAATGCTGATTTGTCAAAAACAAAATGTTTCTGTGAATATGTGGCTTTTGATAAATCTTCCTTGATTTTCTGCTAAATATTGTTCTTAGCTCCTTGGCCAACGCCACCAAGCCTGGCATAGGCTGCCCTGGTTGGTGTCTCTCAGGCTTCCCAACAACCATCCCAGCTGGCTGGCCGTGTTGGTTGCAGCAGGCAGCTGGCCCACCAGCTTGGACACATCCTGCGCTCCAGTCACAGGGTTGATGCTTGGTCTTTACAGCAGTTTTTCTCCACAGCTTGGGTGTCTCTCTTCCATCTGATAATTATCCTGCGATCGCAGGCAGGGCAAAGGCTGTGCCAGTATCGGTTGGCAGCTCATCATCCTGACAAGCATACATTAGGGTATATATAAGCATACATTCCAGCCCTGTTCAACCTGTTTATCAATGACCTGGATGAAGGGACAGAGTGTACCCTCAGCAAGTTTGCTGATGATATAAAGCTGGGAGGAGCGGCTGACTCACGGGAAGGCTGTGCTGCCATTCAGTGAGACCTGGACAGGCTGGAGAGTTGGGCGGAGAGGAACCGGATGAAGTTCAACCAGGGCAAGTGTAGGGTCCTGCACCCGGGGAGGAACAACCCCATGCACCAGTACAGG
>VZSC01002431.1:24997-40147 GCA_013398225.1 Steatornis caripensis
CCTCCTCAGGCGGGGAGGGCTCCTCACACGCTTCCTCTGCTCCAGTGTGGGGTCCCTCCCACGGCAGACAGTCCCTCACAAACCCCCTTCCCACATAGCGCAGTACCTCAGGAACGCACCTATTCAGCACGGGCTGCCCACAGAGTCACAGTACGCTTCAGGAGCAGGCACCTCCCCTGGCATGGGGTCCTCCACGGGCTTCAGGTCCCTCTTTGCTCTTCCGTGGTCCTCCATGGGCTGCAGAGAGCCATCCCTGCCTTGCTGTGGTCCTTCACAGGCTGCTCCACCACGATCCTCCGTGGGCTGCGGGGGCAGAGCCTGCCCTCTCCCCGTGGGCTGCAGGGGAATCTCTGCTCTGGCCGCCTCCTTCCCCTCCTTCCTCACTGACTCCCGGTATCTGCATAGGTGTTTCTCTCACCTCCCCCTCCTCCATCTGCTGGAGGTTTTAACAACCACTCCTTTGTCCCCTTCTTAAATACATTACCATGGGGGTGACTTGGAGCTGGGGTACCTCTGAGCAGCTTCTTACAGGGGTGGGTGACCCACCTGTGTAGCCCTTTCCCCTGCTACCAAAGCCCCACCGTGCAGACACAACACAGGTTGTAACTTTTAAGATAGCAGTTTTAAATTAATCTTGAAGAATGCAAACTTTGAAAAGCAACAGAGTTGAGAAGGTGTGGGAATCATGGAAGCATTTATAATGGAATTTCAAATAAAATTATTTTTAAGAATGACATTCCTGTGGACATAATTTAGGCTGCAATACAGATCTCTTTGTAACTGTTTCTGCTCGGATGCTTCTAGAAATTTAATTAATGTTTAAAAACTCATAAATTCAACACAATATAAATAATGAAATAAGAAGGAGTGAGAGTGTCAGGAATAAAATAGCTACCGTATTCCTAGGTGTGTTGAAAAAAAAAAGAAACTTCTTGAACAAAAATGCTACTCCTTCCAAGCTGATGATTTGCTGGTTTTTAGACAAGTATAAATTTAATCTAAGGGAGAAATGGGAGAGAACTGGATTCCTGGCTTAGTGGGAAATTATTTAGTTGGATTTATTTTTTTTTTCTTTTCTACACTGGAACAAGACCAAAGAAGTCAGCATGTCTTCCGAAATAAAATTCTGACAGAAAAAATAAAAGTCCCCACTTTGGGCTGATAAGCATTACTTTTTTTCTCACTTAAACTTTCTCACTTCAAATTAAATTTTTAAAAACCCTGTCCCAGTTTGACTCTTTCATAATGCTCGATTCTCACCATCCAGTGATTCACGTGAATGTTGCCTTCTTCAAATTGCTGTCAAAGAAGATGGATCCTTTGGGAACAAGGACGGAAAGAAGGCAGAGGAAAGAAGACCAAAAGGGAAGGACAAACAGTAACAGAAATTTCCAGCAACCCTTTGCAGAAAATTCAGCTATACTCAGTCTTCAGTTATGCTGCTATACCTGGTCGTGCAAATCAAAGTTTTTCACCCTTCTCAAAACTGCTTTGCTTTCTACAGAATGATCTGAAATCAAGAAAAAGGTATTTTCAAATTCTAAGTTTATATTATTCTCCCAAAACACTTCAACATGAAACTTTTGCTTTTCCTGACAATCTGTTACTGCTACTTAACCACTTTTAACACATCTTAACAAAGTGTTTCTTTCCTGAAGTGCTCTTAATATTCGTGTGCTTGCTGTGATCTGATTTTTATTTTTTGAAATACAAGTGCTTCATGACAAGAATCAGGTTCCCAAGCTTGTCTGTAGCTTACAGTGTATTGTAGCACTGTAAATTTTTCCAGAATAAAAGATTTTCAGATTTTTCATATCTCAGCATTCCATGATACCTTCTTTCATCTCCCCTGCCCTCTCCAAGGAATAGAGGCGTGCAAAACTGACAGCCTTTAGGATCTCTGCCTGTTCTTTAATCTCCATGGAGTATTTTCTGCTGAATTCTAGGGTGTGGAAACAGTAAAATCTTGATGCACAACATTCTACCATTTCTGTGCCTGGCTGTTTTGCAGCCATCTCCCCCCCATTTGGTCTATCTCAGTCCTCAGCTCCATGCTCTGCCAACATGAGCATGACCTGGCCCATGATATCAGCGCGTGTTGGCAAAGAGGAGGCAGAGCTTGCTGCCTGTAATTCTGATTTCTGATGACAGAGTGCCCCTCCTCTCCATCTCTTTCCGTTAACAGAAGAAACACCTGGGAACATACAAGTTGTGGGGACCTACAGCTACTGCCACTTGTCACCGCAGACTAGCACCGCCTCAGGGTTGTTCCGAGGTGGTTACTTGACTGTGAAGCTGCAACTTGGCAGCGCGTCAGGCGCGATTGATAGTTGGAGTTTTCCCAGATGTTCTGCAGATCAGGGCTTTCATCCTGCAGTACAAATACAGGCCTGATACAGCAGCAGAGGCCTTGAAAAGTGGAGACACAGGATGCCCAGTGGGGGAGCATGGGAATGGGCTGTTAAGAGATCGGGCAAAGACTGGCACTGGAGACCTTATAGCTATAAACAACCTGTCAGTGGTCAATTACAGAAACATAGGACTGGATTTCGACAAAAAGGTTTTGGGCGTAACTAAGAGAACAAAGAAGTATTATCTAACAAGTGAGACAGGCAACATGCGTAATAAACTCAGATGAGACAGAATGCTGCAGACCAGGCAAGGTC
Source organism: Steatornis caripensis (assembly GCA_013398225.1). Lineage (NCBI taxonomy): Eukaryota > Metazoa > Chordata > Aves > Caprimulgiformes > Steatornithidae > Steatornis > Steatornis caripensis. The sequence continues at coordinate 27,664 of VZSC01002431.1, forward strand.
ATGGTGTAAAAGCATGTCAGCAAACATGCAAAACTGGCCCTGAACTGATCCCAGAGTGAGAAGGAAGAAACCATCAACATGGGCATCCTAATCCTCCCAGCAAAGGACTCCAGAAGCTGACAGCTTCCTTTAACACTCCCACCACCAACACCAGGATGAAAACAGCAAGTTTACAGTCCTGAGGAGCAGAGCAAGAGTGAGCAGAAAATCAGGAAAAGGTGTAGAAAATGAGAATTGTATGTGTAACAAGATTAACTGATTATTATAATTACTGGAACTTGTTCTGCATAGATGTATTCTTTCTCTTTCTGCAACAATTATTCCTGGATTAGCAATGATTCTTGAATTAGGCTGTTAAGATTTTAATTATTCTAGCAATAAAGTTCTGACTTTGTGTATAAGGTGTGTTCCCTCTTTTCCCAAAAGAAAGGTTTTGAGTGTAACACCAGCTCCATATCCCAATAAAGAAGAAAAGTACTTACGGGTGATACCAGTAAACTACATTATTGTGTCAGCAAGACATGGATGTTTGTCAGAATAGCAACCACCAGTTGTAATACTCATACAGGGACAGGCCACTACATGAATCCCTGAAAAATGTCCTTTGACCTTGTCCCTAAGTGTTACCTGCTGCAAAACGATAGTTCCAGAAAAAATCAGCAAAAGTTACAGTTATATAGAGCTGTGTATGAAGCTGGCTGCTGCTTTGCCTTCTGCTGAAACAGTCTCAGATGACATTAAAAATCAAAGCATCTCTCTTAGCTAACAGGCATCTGCAAGACACAAGCAGCGTATTCAGCTCACCCCTTGATTTCCACGCCTACCGGGATGGAGCGTTGTCTATTTTGCTTTCATCAAGATGACTATCAGACCATATATTTTGAGTTCTGTTACTCTTAAAATATTCAGGGTTTAAAGATCACAGCAAGTCTATAGTTTAAAATGCTTGTGTTTCTAAAGTATGTGTAGACTCAAACAAAATGGATAAATATATCAAAAGAATTGGTTTTACAGGCTGTAATCCATTACCCCTAAGAGTTATCATCTATCACAGCCAATAGTAATTTATTAGTGTCAGAGAAAAACTGGCATTCCCCTTTACAGAATAAATTCTGCACAGACTGTTACTCAATGAAAAAGCCATCATGCTCCCCTTAATCAGCAGACAATAGTAAATGAAGACAAACCCCAATGATGTTTCTTTCTTTAGTCACAATTTAAGGAGAAGCAAAAAGGCTACAGCATGTTAATGTGGTACTGCAAGGGACACAGCACGCTGGTGGATGCCAAATGTGAAGTGCAGCATTTATTCTATAGGGCTATGAGACACCACCAGAAATGAAGCACAACCGATCCAATTGCAAATGGTGAATTAGTTACATTTTCTGATAGTGGCAATCAGTAAGACAGTCCAAAGTGATTGGATGCGTACACAAACAGGAAAATTAGATTCATTAGGCATACTTTGAGCTTGATCTGTTTCCTAATGATTCTCTGTATTTTAGAAAATTGACTATTACTTCAGTGGTGTAACTGTAGATTGATGTTGTTAACGAGATCGTTCAATATTTTTATACATAGACCTGAGGAAGTTCCAAATATTGTGACCAGTATACTCTGCTGTGATGTCCCTTCAGTAAATATAACATAAATTTCTTTGTTTTTTCTTTGGATAAAAACCAGTAGCCGTAATTTAAACAGCAATGTCAGCTCAATGCATATTAATTATGGTGCTTTGCAGGAATTCCTGTCATCCTCTCTGAGCCTTCATGGTTTTACGTAGTCTGGCTTGCTGCAGGACCACCTTTTTAGTTGCCATTTTGACACTAATAATCCATGCTGCAGAAGAGATCTTCGCTATGCTCTCTCTTTCAAGACATACTTTATAAAGCTTATTTTGTTACTCCCTTTCCTTTTTGTGTGTTTTGCCTCTGGTTAAAAACAAGTCCTACAGATGCAAAGGACTGACAGATTTTGAATGAGAAAAACCAAATCCAATCTCAGAAGATACGATTTTAACACTGAACTCAAATCAGCACTCCTAAATTTTATGACATCCTATAAGTAGTTATAATGCAGTTCTTTTATTCCCACGTAAAGCTACAAACTAAATCAAGGCTTTGATTTTGAAGTGGACCTTACTCACTTCAATAAATCAAAGGGGAAGTTTAGGCATTTTGGCAACCTATTTGTCAGAAGACAAGTTGTATAAAGACATGTAAGCAAAGGTAATAATTTGTTGTTTCTGTATTCTATTACCCGACCTGGGGGAGGAAAAGCCTTCAAACAAAACAAATACAAGGGTCTCTCCCCTGAAAGATTGCTGCTGGAAGGAAACCACCACTTTTTTTGGCATTGAGGAGAGTGTTACAACTGATATTTGTCAAAACAAACCTCAACCTTTGGGCTTTTAAAATAAAATAATAATAAAAAATATTTTTAGGTTCATTCTGTTTTGCTTAAATAGCTAATCCGCTTTTTGCACATCTACCACTGTTCCCACAATGTTTTGTTCATAGGCTCACGGTTTGGATAAGCCAATGAATGGCCATTAGCATACGTGACTATTTCAAGGCTCATTATGGCTCTGACTTAGCATATTGTTCTATGGGAGATGGTGATCTTCATCCCATCTCCCCACACCTGATCACCAAGATCAACACCTTCATTCTTCACCTGAAAGTAGTTCTGGCAATCACTAGATCCATCCGTGAGCTGATTAAATTAACCATAACTTAAGAAAGGGGTTTTTTTGTCTGAAAATGTTTTTTTTCCTAAATTTGGAGAGTTAGTTTTCATCCAAATCTATTCTCTCAACTGGTTGATTGTGCAGGAAGGAGATCAAAATCAGAGATTAAATGCATTTGAGCTGCTGTGGAGCCATCAGGAAAGAGTTTTCTTTTTTATGCCGAAAGTGAATAACCTCTGACCTTCCCCTTTTCTTTTTCAGGAATAATATTATATGGTTTACAATAAAGAGAGCCTGAGAAGTGAATCACAGCTGTATCATACTGGTAGAAGTGCTTTTGCTTTTGCAAACATATGGTAGGAAATCATGTAATGTTATGAACATTACACTACCCTATTAACAAAGCTCACAGAACAATATGCTTACCTTCAAAGACCATTTCTGAAAATGCTTTGTAGAACATTGTGATAGACATGAAGGCTTTCTGATTGCAATGCCTCTGTTCTAAACAAGAGACAATATTTAATTGATTTAATGACTTTTATTTTTTTCCATTTCAACCCAAAGAAGGGTTTTGTGCCAAGAAATCTTGTTTGTTTTTCCAACTGCTTCAGTTGGTCTTATAAAAAAATCTCTTCTCTGAAAGCCTTGTTTCGGTGCATATAAATACTGAAGGCTGCTGATATATGCATCAAAACTGCATTTAGGCAAGTCAATAAGCAATCAATACACTGACTGATCTAGGCTGATATAGTACTGTTAACAAAATTTTTGATCTATAATTTTGAATATTCAGGGCTACAGTGCATTCAAAATGTCAATTACTAACTAAATCTGATATCAACTATCAGTTTCCAAGAAATAATTTTTTCCACATCCCTCTTTTGCAGACATGAAGACTATCTGCTATATTTCTAAATTACGATCTTTGATTTTTATGCTGTTTAAGAATAAACTGTATTCTGAGTCACTCTTTTTTAATCGTTCATGTATAATTGAAGCTCAAACCATCTGATACTAAATCTTCTGATGTTAAATTTATTCACAATGATAAATCATTTTTCTGCTTCTTAGTCTGTACTGTTAGGATGTGAGAAAATAAATCTGATATAAACGTGAATAATTTGAATTATTTTCATGTTTGAAAAACTATTAAGCTTAGGGAAATTGATTTATTTGTACAAATCAAAGGAAGCCACATTTGTATTCCTTTTAGAAATATGGCTCATCTCTATTCTTGTATAGAAGAGCTTACCATTAAAGACACTCCAAAAAGTTACCCACAAGACTAATTTTGAGAGAAAAAGTATTTCTAAACTTACTGTATCATAAAACATAAGAAATAACTATGTTTTAATTAGACTTAAATGTAACTGTGGTACAAAAGTAGGTCAACCTCTAAAATCAGATTGTATGAAGTTCCAGATGTCTGAAAATCAGTGTGGGGAGTTAATTATTACATTTGGAAACAAAATAGTTGCATGCTGTAATTATAGCGTTAAACTACTGACTTCCTTCAAATGTCCATAAAGGAGAAGAAAGCACATGTGTTCAAAAGGTTTTTCAAACATTATTAAGTCTAGTGCTGCCTAATTTGATCATGGGCTCCATTCTGCTAGCCTTCCTCATGTTAATCCATTTACTACAAAGGACTCTTCCGAGACTAAACCTTTCAGCCTGGCTGAAAGCATTAGTCTTCATTTTGCAGAACATTATTATCCAACTGCGCATGCGTCTGTATTACTGCTTAACATGAAAACAATACAGTTTTCTATCCATATATATTTGGGTTTGACATTTTGGACTCTGTATTGTATTTTTAGTCATCATTTTGATACCTTTTATTAACATTTAAAATAAGAACACTATAGCTACCTGAAAAGTAAATTAAGTGCAAATGGAAATCCAGATAAATCCACTTAGAAGCTATGTTCAAGCTATGCAGGAGCCTGCAAATACTGGATTTTTAAATCATGGCTGTATTACAAGAAGTGAGAACCTTTCCTAGTTTACGTGTTGATGCATATACTCCGATAACATCTCACATCTCACTCTCCAAGGAGGAGCCATCATATTTTTTCCTGTAGTCAGGGACGATTATTCCAGGGTATGTTATGATATGCATTAGTCAGTAAGACTAAATGCAATCTGTATGACTAGCAGGAGCTATTCTATTTCCTTGTGTGAGAACTTAATGTTCCAACATAAAACCAGCTTTCAAGACAAATTCAGCATGGAATCTAGACCACATTAACTTCCCACAGATCATAAGAAAGCATATAAACCAGTGAAATTTAAAATTAAGACTACTGAATAAACTGAATTCAGAGCTATCATACTACAGTCGGTAGTTTATAGTACAAAACAGTATCATACTATTATTATATCGCACTACAGTATAATAATACACTACCCTGTTTGGAGAGCGGGCTTAAACAAGACTGTAAACTCCTTTAAACCACTGAGAAAAATTTCCAAAGAACCAAGAAAAAAGTAAAAGTGTTCAGCCTACATCACAGCTTATCTTTCACAGGCACCTTTACAGCCTACAGACCAGCTGTTGAGCTTTTGCCCTTTTGAGATCTAACCAAAATATTTCTCCTGTTTTGCAGCAGACTGCCTGCCTTTCTTTACAAGATTATGTCAGATATAGAGAAAAGTGGGGATGTGCAGAGGAAGAAAGAGAAAGGGCCATATTCGTACCATTCCTGGAAAATATTAGTGGTGCTTATATCTGGTATTATGCCCTCTTCAACTTCCAAGTGTCTTTATTAAGTTAATTTCCTTTGAAGGTTTTCCAAACAGAGGCTGAAATGAGACATCACTTTACCACCATACTCACAGCTCCGACCACCCTCATCTGAGAGGAAATTCTCTCAATGGCTTCTTCTTGAAACAGGTAGGTAGCAATACAGATGTGCTAGGTAAGAGCGTCTCTGGATCTTCCTTCCCCAAAGCAGATGCTGTTAACAAGAAGCTAGGCAACCAAGAAACTGAGCAAAACCTACTGTGACACAGTTAGTACCTCTTTAGTTAGACTGACTCTCAGAAAGACGAGCCTGTGTGTTTTGAAAAAGGTACGATGAACTGTGTGACCTAAATTCATCTCTGTAGATGTAAGAGTGCATCCACATGGAAAAGAAGTCCTGCTTTTACAGGACATTTCCTAACAACGTTTCCTCCCGTTCTGTTTTGCTAAGGCTTCATTGATTGTTGGGGCCCCATGTGAGCCCTGCCAGCAGAAGACTGCCCAGACTAATCCACCTTTGTTCAGGGTTGCCAGGCAAAATACGTGAGACTGAGACAGTGCTAACTGGTACGGGATGCGGTCAAACCAGAGAGCAGGCTGACTCCTTCCAAGGTAGGGTGCGCAGACCCACGCTCCAGGCCTGCTTTCTTTGCAACACACATACAGCCAGGAATTTCTTTCAGTGTTTTCTGATGATAAAACAGGGACTGATCCAAAGCTGAATCCATAATGTTTGGGGTGCAGAGATCTTCCACTGGAAAAGTTCAAAGCTGTAGGGGAATGACAGAGAGACAAAGCGATATCTAGCCCTGAAGACCAACTAATCCAATGATAAAAACAATTACCTGGCATGCAGAATGCTATGACCATGGAGATTTGATCATTCGGGACTCAGTTTGTATCTACTACTTTATGGAAAACTTGGAGATAAAAATCATAATCTTTTTTTTTTTTTAACTGAATGAGAAGTGGGAATGTTTTTGAAGTCTTGAAAGTTGTAATGGGATAAGAAATACGACTGTGCTCAATAATTTGTTAATCACCGTGTCATTGCCATATGAGTATTATCTTAGAAGATATCATCCTGAAACCTTTTAAAGCCATTCATTTTATTTTAAGGTTGTAAAATCCCTTGGGTTTAACTCCCAACTCAGATGTTAGCAGTGCTTTTAGAGCCAGAACCAGACCAATTGGAAACATTTTGTTCTTCTAGTCAGGAGGGACTAAATTTAAAAGTGCTAGTGAGCCAGCACCTGCTACGAATAAAAGATAGACTCAACTTCACGCTCCAAATTTATTTTTCAGTGCATATGGGAGATGTGGTAAATATCCAACAGGCTGCTCAACAGTTCCTAGGCAAAAACACACATAAACAACAGTACTAGGAGAACAAAGTATCGTTATGTGGAAAGAGTAAGTCTTTCAATGGATTATTTCTAAGGGACAGTCTAAATTTGTAAGCATTTTGAGATGGAATTTCTTTATACCCAGACTGGTTAAAATGTAGAAGCAAACTGCTTCAGAAGAAACTGAACATGGAGAAGGAAAAAATCACAGGCTGTAGCAACACGTTTGATTCAGAGATGTGGCTGATGAGATCAGACTTATATTTGTACTTCTCAGAAACGATGAGGGTCAGTGAATCATGACATTTCTTCTCTGGCAATGAAATGTACATTTAGTTCTATTGTACGCCCAGAATAAGATTTTAAAGCATTGTGTTTGCTTTCTTCTGGTTCTCCGTGCGAGAGCGAATGTCACACTGAGAGGACTGACTCCTTATGTCATTAGTAGGCAGAAACGTGTATTTTGCTTTAGATATAATTTGAAACTTAATTGTGACAAATATTAGGGTTTACATACTAAATTATTTAACCTTTTTTGGTAATCTTTCTGTTTTTATATGGTGTTGCATACAGGGCTGCTTCAGAGAGTCACAGTCCAAAAAAAGATTTTGTCTGAATAACAAATCCAGCTGCATGCAATCACACTGCTTTACTGCCCTTCCTTAGGTCCCTCCCTGAAAAAATCTTCTGCCAAGACATCTACCAAAATGAGAACATCCAGTTAACAGGTTTTCTATGATCACTTCCATCATGCCAATGAGTTAATATTTATTCTTGTATTCTCCATGTCCATTTGATTTATCCACCTGTGGACAGGAAGGCGTACTCCAGATAACTTTAATACAGGCATGGTGGCAATGGCTTCAGTGAATTCTCTAGAAACATAGTGAGGAACCTAGATATGTGCCCCAGTTACTAGTGTATGCTGAAATCAATAGTGAACATCATAATTGCTACTGTTTTTCATGCTAGTTGTATTTAAGCTGGCATTGTTGTGAAAAAATGCAATATAATTATATGTTATACTCCACTATGAATAAACAATCTGAGCCTTCAAGACAGAGATAATCTCTTCCTGAGATATTAGTAAAGAATCTAGCTTTGACCTCTAGGAATTACGATACTGCTTCTAGTGCTACACTACTACTAAGAAGTACATAAAGAAGTTTAAAATCTCAAACCCACAATCTAACAAGAAAACAAGAAAGGAAATAATGTAAATCCACTCTGAGGGCACCAAGGTAGTACTATCAGACTAGATAGAAATTATCAGTACAGCTTTTCATTTTATCGAATGCATCATAGTCTCCTGTCTGCAGTTTCAGAAACCCCTGGAGCTGTCTGACAGGAAAGTTTCTGGATAGCATCTGTTTAAGCAATATTGGAAATAAAATATGTTGTTTTCCTGCTATTCTAACAATAGCCTTGATAACATGCAAATTACATAGTTTGCAGACATACGAAAAAGCAGACCAGATAGATAGAGACATAATCTGTCCTTTTCTGCCTGCTTGCTGCTTAAACTTTGCAGACATACAGCTAATAATTCTGTTCCATCAATTTTAAATTATAAGGGTCTTCTTTTGCTGGGAGCTGTTCCTCATCATTATTATCCTCTTCTGTAGAGGTCAACAAATAAAACAGATATTTGGTTTATAACTGAAGTGCTGAAGTGACTCCTAATGTAGTAGATACTGGAGTATTCACCATCAAAACAGAGAATGCTGGATCATGACACTCCTATTTCACATTCTGAGTCCAAGAGAGCCTTTGTATCTTGGCTATCTTTTCCCGTCAAGAATGTTGCCATGACCTATTTTGTATCAGGTTTGTAAAATCAGACTTAGAGACAGCTCCTCAGTTACAGTACATCCACAGACCTCCTTTAACTATAATGGACTTTTACCATATACTCATCCCACTTTATGCAGGCTCAAAATTAGGCTCATATTTCACAGTGTTGTTATAAACTGGTAAACACACTGGCTTCATAGGGTCATTCAGAAGCTCTTCACACTGGCTCATTGGGTGTAATTTTGGTTTATGAGAGCTGTTGTAGTTTGGCAAGTTAAACATAACACTTCTAAATCTCATGGCTATCAATATGAAGAGCTAATTAGAAAAATCGGCTCTCAACTACCTACAGAAAAGTGTACTTTCACATCCTACTTTGTAATGCCTAAATTTCAACTTGGATGATAATGACATACTATCTAAAAAATATTCTCGTGTTTTATAAAAAGTATCACAACCGCTGGCTTAGAATAGCTACTATAAATTGGGGCTTCATTGACTACTGTATGGATGAAACATTCAAGCATAGACATTTTATTTACGTAGATATGAGTGATAGCTATTATATTCTCCCTCATAAAAGCTGTTTGTATTTCATTGGAAAATCAAATGATGAAAATATTTGAAAAATTGAAAACAGACATTTTTATGTGGAAAAACTGTGACAGCTTTTACCTCAGCCTGATAGTAAAAGTAGTGCACATGCTTTCTGTTATTACCATCCTCCATATGACAGATTCCCTGGCTAGAACACATTTTCCTGTAATGCACTATTTGCCTCCCGCTCCTGGGACTTCTATCTTTAGTGAATCATTGAAGGCTGAGCCTGGCTGGGGAACACAACCAGAAGGCAAAAGTGGTGATATCAGGAAATCACACTATAACATCTATGACAGAAGCATTTCTGAATGGAAAGAGATGTCTTCAGTGAATTACATGAGATTCCTATTTGCAATTTTTCAATCTTTTAATTGAAACTTTGCATTTAAGCAGGTCTGTTTTGAAGACAAATACATTTAATGAAAACTCAATTTCCACTATGAAAATGTAGGGTTTGGTTTATTTGATTTTCTTTTCACTACAAAGTGTAGGTGTAGCATTCAAGGGGAAAACATGGCAGAACTGCTTTGAAAGCTGCAGAGGCAGCTTTTTTTGCAGAGGCAGAATGAGCACAAACTGTTCTTTTTCACACTTATCTGAATCCCTCTCCCATGTCAACTTACTTCCAACACGTTCTACATCCTCAGCTGTGATCCCACAAATCCTAAAGGGCATGAAATGCCTTCTTTAGCATCTCCACTGTTCTGAGAGGGAGAGGATCTTGTAGTTGTACATGGTCATAGTTTTCATGTAATAGGAATTAACAAAAAACCCCCTCAAACTTATTACAAAAGGCCTGCAAAAGACTTCCCATGTGAATGTTTTCTGTTTTCACCAAAAAATTAAGACATCATAATATGAAATTTAGATCATTTTAATTTAAGGAAGGTATTTCTAGAATCATACTGAACAATTGTCATTATCCTATTGATGCGAAGGTATGACAACTATTAAGGACATATTTTCACACTATTTTGCTATTAATTTTGACATAATTTGAAAATATCAAATCACTAATTATAAGCTGGTATTCCAGAATTCACACTAATTTAAATGATGAGTGCAAAAAAATTATGTTATTCCCCTGCTCTTCTAACCACAACTGTTACCACTTTGTTGCTTATGTCTCTGACTGTAAGTATATTGAGTTCAACAACTCTCTTCTCCAGGAGTTAGTACAATACAAACGTTTTCACAGAGTAGTGCAAAAGCTGGCCTATAATGTATTCCTGGATCTACTTCAAGCACATTGGAGGAAGTAAAAAATTCTATTAATCTCAGTAGTCTTTGTATCAAGCTCTACAGAAAGTGTAATATTGTAGATATTCTTAGCACAAAAGTAATAGAAAAAAGCTTATTTTAATAAAATTCTGATAATCAAAAGCTTTGTACATATATTATTTTCATTTTTAGGATAGGATGGTTGTTGATTGAATCTGAAAGTGTAAAATCTTTCAAAAATATTTTCCTCTATAGACTGGAAATGCAAATATTTCAAAGAGGTCATGCCCCTCTCCCCTCTCCCTTTTCCTGCTTTTTTTTATTTCCTTCAAATACACTTAAAATAATAACAATTTTACCTCCAAAACTTTATAGTCTTTGATTGCCACCAGATCTGTCCTTCCCAATCTTTGTTGTACATATCTATCATACTTTATTCGTGTCTCAAAAGGGTTTTTACACATGTGCTTTCAAATGCCTTCTATAATCTTTGTGAAGCCTACAAATTTCAAAACATGTTTTCTTTGACACCTGGAACTGCCTGTGTTAATCTATTTTTAGCCAAGCTGTCTGCTATACAGTGTTTGGTATCTCCACGACATATCAACATTTACATTTGAAATGTTAGTCTTCAATAAGACACTGTAGTATGCTATCTTTACATTATTTCACATATCCCTTTCTCGCCAAGCTGTTATGTACAACATGATGAGTAAGCTGAAACATTCATGACCATCAGTACCAGTGACAGAACGAGCCAAATCCTTCAGGAAAGGGCTGGGGACAAACCTTCATCTGGTAGTTGGAAAAAGGAATCAGATTTTTGCTGGGTTAGATCCGATTCTGAGGAAATGACTAAGAATATGAAGATGGAAGGGAATTTGGATGAAAGCAGTTCCAGCACAAGCATTTTGTGATTGTATAGCAGGAGAAAGAAACTCCCAAACGGCAGTTTTCCAAAAACTCAAGAAAACAGTGAGAGCTCCTGAGATGGTGTTCCAAAGGATAACATGGTTAAGCAAGCAGTTTTTGAAGGGAGGCAATATTAAATGTGGAGAAGTTTAATAAGAAATTTAAATACTAAATGAAGAAGAAAACTGTCCTTTTATTATATGCTACCACTGCAGTATCAAAAGTCATTTAATGACCATGACATTAAATAACAGGCATACAAAAAGGGGGCTCAAAGACAGAGTACTAAGGATACATAGAAAAGCATAGTACAAGCTGGTTGTGACAAAACCAAGGCAGAATAAAGAGCATAATGAGAAATACATGTGCGCTGGGTTGACCCTGTCCGGACACCAGTTGCCCACCAAGCCACTCTGTCACTCCCCAACTCGTCTGGACAGGGGAGAGAAAATACGACAAAAGGCTCATCGGTTGAGGTAAGAACAGGGAGGGATCACTCACCAATTACCGCCATGGGCAAAACAGACTTGACTTGGGGAAATTAATTTTCTGCCAACTAAATTAGGGTAGGGTCATGAGAAATAAAACCTAAATCTTAAAACACTTACCCCCACCCCTCCCTTCTTCTGGGCTCAACTTCACTCCTGATGTCTGTGCTTCCTCCTCCCAAGTGGTGCAGGAGGATGGGGAATGAGGGTTGTGGTCAGTTCATCACACGTTTTCTCTGCTGCTATTTCCTCCTCAGTGGGGTAGGGCTCCTCACACTCTGTCCCAGCCCCAGTGTGGGGTCCCTTCCACAGCAGACAGTCCCTCACGAACCCCTGCAACATGTGTCCTTCCTACGGGCTGCAGTTCTTCACAAACTGCTCCAACATGGGTCCCTCCCGTGGGGCGCAGTCCTTCAGGAACAGACTGCTCTGCTGTGGGTCCCCCGTGGGGTCACAAGCCCTGCCAGCAAACCTGCTCCAGTGTGAGTTCCTCTCTCCGTGGGGCCACAGGTCCTGCCAGGACCCTGCTCCAGCATGGATTTNCCTAAATCTTAAAACACTTACCCCCACCCCTCCCTTCTTCTGGGCTCAACTTCACTCCTGATGTCTCTGCTTCCTCCTCCCAAGTGGTGCAGGAGGATGGGGAATGAGGGTTGTGGTCAGTTCATCACACGTTTTCTCTGCT
>VZSC01002432.1:0-19123 GCA_013398225.1 Steatornis caripensis
CTAGTTTGTTGTTGTTGTTTTATTAAATGTGTTTCTATTTCAACCCAGCGGTCTCCTTTCTTTTTCCCGATTCCCCCTTCCTGGGTGGGGAGGGGTCCCTGGGTGACAGAACAGCTGACTAAACGAAGCAGTTCCTTAATCTGTCTTTTAGCATAGCTGTGATTGTTTGAGATAAGATTTGAGAAGGGCAAAACTAATAATAAAGCTGGTTTCCTTTGATTTGTGTGGTGCTCCAGACTGAACACTGTTGTTTCCTATAAAGCAAGCTTTGGCTGTCTGTTTTGTTTTGTTGTGATAGGTGGGGTTATTGCAGCATTCTTTCAGGCAGATGGTGAAATAAGCCTGTGTTCATGTTTTGAAGGAGGGAGTAAAAAGGTAATGCAGTTCTAATGTGAAGAATGACTATAAAGGCAGCATTGCAAAGATTGTTTCTATGGAACTGTGATTTCCCTGTCATACATACACAGCTAAGCTTCCTACAAGCTCAGTCTAGTATCTGAAAGGCAAGCTGTCTTTTGATCGTTGTATGTCTCCACAGTAAAGATTTCACACTTTACTAATACAAAGCATCTGTGCGGCTGGATTTGTTCTCAAAAGCCTACTGTTGGTGAAATGTATGCGGTCCTCTCAATTTCAATGTAAATGCAAAATGTGAAGGTAACGAGAGTGGTATGGGTCATCTTGCAAATGAGTTAATAGTTCTGTTGAGGCTCAGTATGGACAGAAATTACTCATTATTCTTCAAGCATTTAGCGTTTGTAAAGCTGGTAACAGTGGCGTCAGTTTGTTTTGTTGCAAAACTCAGATGTGACAGAATATTCCAGGAAAAGTTTGCAAAGTAAGAATATGCCATTTTTTCCAATGTGCTTTCTGAGATTAAGAATTGAACTTCTGTAGCTCCTGCTTTATAAAAGCTCTGTTAAAATTTGGATAGTCAACCTGAATTTGCTGTGCAATAATGTTTTTAGGAAGAAGACAAGAAATTGCAGAAAAAAGTCAACTGCTTGTGATAATCTATGTGTTACGTGGACTTGCAAAGTTGGAAGTAACTTTTCACAACTGATGATTCGGTGAAACATGATTTTGTAGTCCTGATGCTCTTACGCTAACAGACATGAGTACATTGTTGGTTCTGGAGGCCAGCAGCATTATTTAACACTTTTTCTTGCTTTAAAATAGTATTTGGATGAGTGTGCTTATTGAGCAGTGAACTAAGAAAACGTTCTTGACTTTGAAAATAAATCTAAAAAGTCAGAAGGCTCTTAAATGCTAGTAATCTTCTGAAAACATGAGCGTGACAAGGTGAATCAGGACGTGACTGTTGTTTTGTATATAGTGATCTACAGGCTGTCAAATGTAGGCAGGGCTTTTATGTGAAAAATCTGCATATTATTGTAGTAGTATTACTGTTTATAAAGCAGGAATGGACACTGGTTTAGTAGGGAGATTCATACTACAGAACAGAACTGAATGCCTATTATATTTGTTCTGTTCTTTGTTTACATGTGACTAGTATTTTTTCCAAGTCTTTTGTGTTAAAGTTAGATCTGCTACCTTGTGTCAATATTTCTTGCTACAAACATTAAACCACATGAATGTGGTTTAATGGGGTTAATTTTCTTCCCAGTAGCCTGCGTGGTGCTGTGTTTTAGATTCGTGACTGAAACAGTGTTGGTAACATGCTGATGTTTTAGCTGTTGTAGAGCAGTGCTTACACAGTGTCAGGGCCTTTTCTGTTTCTCATGTTGCCCTGCTAGCGAGCAGACTGGAGGTGCAGGAGAAGTTGGGATGGCGCACAGCCAGGACAACTGAACCCCACTGAGCACAGGGGTACCCCATACCGCATGGCATTGTGCTCGGCAGTAAAAGCTAGGAGAAGGAGGAGGAAGGGGCATGTTTGGAGTTACAGTGTTTGTCTTCCCAACTAACCGTTATGCATGATAAAGCCCTGCTTTCTGGGAAGTGGCTGAACACCTGCCTGCGGATGGGACGTAGTGAACAAGTTCCTTATTTTGCTTTGCTTGCACCTGTGGCTTTTGCTTTCCTTATAAATTGTCGATATCTTGACCTACGAGTTTTCTCACTGTTATTATTCCTTTCCTCTTCTCCCACTGGGGTGGAGTGGGGCACATGAGCGACCAGCTGTGTGGTGCTGAGCTGCCTACCAGGGTTAATCCACAACATTTTGCTAGAACACATACCTAAGCCAGTTGGGTTTTTTTCAAACTTGTGCATAGCTAGTGACTAGATTTAAATAAACTTTTTGTTTAAATTACTGAACGCACTGCTGCGTGCCCCAGGATGTTGTGCTGGAACTCTGATACGTCTCACTTCGTATCTTTAAATGATACACACTATAAAAGAATTGGAAGCACATGTGAATTACAGGTGATGCAAAAGAAAGATCAAAAGATTTAACGTAAAAGAGTAAGAGGATGAAAATGAGTGTGCACAATTACTACGTGTAAAACACTGAAGTGAGATGTGCTCTCATAGCAACCTTACTTTGTTATGTTTTTAAGACAGAGGCCAAGCAGTTGCGAGGTTGCGTGCTGCATTCTGTATTTGTGAGTTACTTACTACACAAAATGTTTGGACCTAGGTTTTTTGACCTTGAAAAACGAGTATATTTCATAGTTTGAAATAGGGGAGTACACAGACTGCATATATGTGTTTTGGCTAGAACTAACTTGAGTATTACATTAGCAAGGATTTGCACAAGTGTTGAACTTTGTGGTTAAACCCAGCAAATAGCCGTACACAGGTGGTGAGGTTTGTATACAGTTTTTAGTGCGTATCAATGCAGCTGTCCACAGGGTTAATATAGCGTATTTCCTGACATTGAGGCCTCTTTGCCTGTCATACTTTCTGCAAGGTCAGTAGGGGCTGTATCTGCTGAGCATGCTTTTGTCTGCATGTCAGTGCTGATAAGCAGAAGCCTTATTTCAGAATCTCTCTATGCAGATACCTTCTTGTAATATAATTTTAGTCAGATATGAATTTACTGACGCCTCAAAAAGATCACTAAGTGTTGAGAATTTGGGGGCACGTTAAGTTCACATCCTCTTTCTATCTGTAGCCGGTGATTTCATGGGCAAATAATCCAATCTAATGCCTTGCTGCTGCCCAGAGGAGGCAGGCTCACTTCTCTTCCTCCCCTCTTCCACAAGTGTAGCTGCACGGCCTTTCTCCTCTTTGCACTAGCTTTGGCGTATATCAAAACCTTCTGCAAAGCAGTTTAATTCAGTGAAGTGTCAGAAAACTGTCCATTTTCTCCTACTTAGGCTAGTCTTCTTCCATGTTTTTTCAGTTGCTTTGATCATGGAGCTGTAGTGCTGGTATAAGGTAGGCAGCAGGAGCAGCATGGGACAGGGGAATAAGAGCATCCCTTTTTGGTGGCAGTCATCAGTTATGGCTGATCAAGCTATCTCATGAATTCCTATTCTTCAGGTATTTTCTCAGAAAGAAAGGGGAAGCTAGGTAAAGTGATGACTTCACACTTCTAAATCTTGCTGTTTGGCAGCTGTTTGCACTGATACTGGTGTTTCAGTAGTCAGCTGTTCATCAAGGAATCAGCCTAAAAGTTTTCATGTTTGGGAAAAAAAATTTGCTTTGTGGACAGAAATTATTTCCAGATGCTAAAATTCTTTTGCTATTTGGCACTCAGAAGAAATAAAGTAGTGGGCAAGAATTGTTACAAAACAAAACTAGACTCTAGTTTTAGAGATTGCAGACTATGATTTTGCACTGGTGGCTTTGGGCAGAAATTGATTTCTTCTGTGAACACTGGAGTTTAAAGCGTAGCGTGTGTTTGTATGTTTTCCTTGGCCATAATTATTCAAGGAGTGTTGGAATCCAGGAACACTTGGCTGCTACAGCCTGACATAATTTTCTTTTTCCTTTTCTGTCCTTCTTTCAGATGCGTTACATGCCTACTTTGGGATCTGTGGTTTGTCGTTAATTGGAGAATCTGGTATTTGCAAAGTTCATCCCGCCCTGAATGTAAGCACAAGAACCTCGGAGCGCCTTCACGACCTTCATCAGATCTGGAAAACAAGGACTCTAAACAGTGTTCAGACAGCACACACCTCTCTACATGACTGATTTAGACTTGAATTTAGTTCTGGTAGCATAATTGTAGCCCAAGGTTAAAAGCCATGTATAACCAATGTGCTCTTTTAAGTGCTGGAGTCATACAATCAGATCTGTGTTGCTGGCATCACTTTGATAGGGAGTTGCCTTCAGCAGGTTATTCTGCATTGTGAAAAAAAGGAAATATTTTGATTATATAGAAGTTTGTCACCACAGACTGTAAATGGCTCTTCAAATGGCTTTACTTCTAAGAAATCCCTTGAGGCGTTTAAACTTCATTTTTATTTTATTTTTCTAAATCTGTGCGTACTGTGTCAAAGTACATAATGGGGAAGTATTTTCAAAATCTGTTTACATATCATACAGTATAGCACAGAAGCTTGGAGTTCTTTATGATCTTAATGTTTTACATATTTTTGGATAGAGAATCTCCCATATTAAGTCTCAGTTAAAAGTTATCTTTTATCGTCTACTTTCAGATTCCATAAACTTTGTTAAAAAAAAAAGTCAAGTAAATAGAAATAAAATTATTTTATTCAATATACTGGACTTTTAAAGTTGTATGGCCTTACCAAATGGGTTTTGTAATTCCTCTGAGTAGTTTCTACAAAGGTGCAGTGGATCGTTAGCGAGACAGAGTTTTCATCTGAAATATACTCTCCATGTGAAATTCAGTCTGGCATATGGATGCATGTCAGTAATTGATACTCAGCACAGTTCTTTTGGAAGAGTAGCTGTGTGTGAGAGTAGCATGGGAACCTGGTTCAGAAGTCAAGCCTTTGCAATACATTAAAATTGTACCAACTGCACTCTGATTTTTTTTTTTATACATATTTCCCTTTTAGTGTGAATTAATTCTGAGTTTCTTAACCAGTCTGTGTAAAGAATGAAACATGGGGCTTTAAAGTAAGTGACAGTGGTTTACTGCTAGAGAGATGATGAACACTTTCGGGTTGTTTAGTGATAGTGCCTTACTTCGTATGCTTGAAGGGCAGCTCAGAATGAAAGCAAATAACTTTGCAGCTGTTGTGTTTGTGGCAGGTCAGTTTTCAGGCATAGAGTGGACACCAGGATGTCTTTCTACTTTCCAGTCATTAGGGCACTTTCATTTTTCTAAAGGAGTTCCAAACGCAGGTAACTGAAGATCTCTCAAGCCAGATTAAGCGCATCATTTGCCACCGCTGAGCCCAAAGAGACAGGCTACAGACCCTGTCAGTCAGCGAAAAGAGCTTTCAGGAGTAACTGTGGTTCTGATTTTGCAACGTAGTGCAAGCAAAAAGAGTAGCAGAGTTGTACCTGTGTCACATGTGTCGGAGAGATCCAGTGGGCATCTTCAGGGTGCCAGAACGGTCACGGTGTCCAAACCTGCAGCAGCCTTCCTACTTGAAGAAATTGTTTTTATTTCTATAAGCAGATTAATTTCCATGGCAGCATTGTGAACATCACCAGTGCTGGTGGCCTGCTTCTCAAAGCAGAGAAGGAGCATGGGGCACGGCTTGGAAGCAAGACGTGATCTGGGCATGTCCCAGTAGACACTTTCCTCATAGGAGGAGAGGTTATGTAGCTGGAAGAACTGTTTAAGAACTCTGGAGCAGTGGAAGCAAGAGGACTGTAGGGCTAGTATTGGGGAGGAGGAATGCGGTACTTGAGTAGGACTGGTGCAGAATGAGAGAATATTAAGACTGGGAGATACAGAGGGTGGAGGCAAGAAAAAACAGGGAGGGGAATGTGGAGTAAGAGTGGAACCAAAATGATGGAAAGGATTTGAGCTTTCTAGGGCAAGTGCATACAAAGATCAGGGAGCAAGAGGGGAGGTGCTGCTGACTCAAGCAACGTGAGGGAGCGAAGTGAGGAAGATGGAGCTTTGGAATTGGTTTTATTCCTCTCATCCTGAGATGACCTGAAATCCAGCTGCAAACAAAAAAGAAATAGTAGAGATCCCTAAAAGAGAGACTCCACCAGGCCGGGGCCACGCTGCAGCAGTTCCTGTGGGGTTCCATTTTCCCAGAGGGGTTTAATGGTATGATGGTCAGCAAAGGCTGAGGTAGCTTCCCTGAACAGAAGACTCTCAGGTCATGGAGGTCTACTTAGCTGAGAATGCATTAAGAAACAAACTAAACCTTGGGGTAAAAGTAATTCAAAATAGCACGGTATTTGCTTGTCCTTGACATCAGATGGTGGCCGCAAGTTGACCTGTGGTAGAGTGGGGTGGTGTTTTGGAACACGAAGTTACAATGAAGACGGGATGTAATTGTAGCTGCCCGACCCTACCTGTGCCTCTGCCTTGCTGGAGAACTGTCTACCGGGTTTTTATCATTTAGACATCCCCTGTTAGAGGAAGTAGCTTTGCATTTCAAGAGTTGCATAAGGTGCTCTAAGTCTCTGATGGGAAACAGCCCAAGTATTGATACTTTCTTACTTGGCTTCATCAGGAATGATGTATTTCATTATCTTAGGGCAAGTACGTACTTGCAACAACCTATGTGTGACCAGGTTCTCTCATCTGTGAAGGTCGTCAGGGCAGAGAAGCAGAAGTAAGGCGACAACAGTAAAAAAATCATATTCTGTGATTAGCTAGTTAATTTCTCATGTCAGGTAATTTAACAGTGTCTGCTTCAAAAACCAGCTGATATTTCTTGCTTTTGTGTGTATGTAAGTTGCCTTGGGTTGTTTATACAGATTTTACATTTCACATCTCCTTGGCCCCCAGTTATTCTACAGCTGGTTTGGTTTTTTTTTTGTCCCCCTAGCTAAGTAACAGCATCTTTTCAGGCTGAGTATTGACAGCAGAATTACCCTTTTCTAAAGGTTGCGGGAGACATATTTGTTTCCCATTAACTCCCATAGTTTGTTCTGGAGCCAGCAAAATGTGTATGCCTTCACCCCACACTGAGAATCTAATCACTGTAATCGGTCTGGAATCTTTAATCTTTTTTTAAGTTGACAAAAATCTGTGCTAAAAACCGACTCTGCATGCATGATTTGCTGTTCTTAATGCCCGAACTGATGTCAAGCAAACGGTGAAAATTGAACGCTCCTGTGGAGCAGACATTTTGATTCCGACTGTGTAGTTAATACTAGATTGCATTGCCTCTCCTATTTTTGTCATTGTCACTTCTTCTGACTAGAAAAATGTGAAATGGACAACAATTTCACAGATAAGAGGGGTCCAGAACCTAAAATCTTGTTTAAAACTGAGACGTCCAAATGCAACTAAAACTTAAATGCGAACTGTGAAGCTTAAACGCGAAGCTGGAAAAAGCAAACCATGTGGTTACTATCCACCTGTAATAATTCAGTGTTAACCAAATCTTTACATTGCTGGGGCTGAACGTAAACGAGAAATTAGATACCTTTACCATGTGCTTGATGACGTAGAAAATGTCTTGGCTATGAGGGCTTGCACTACGCAGAACAGCTACACGGCCACAACCTTTTGATGTTCCAGCAATGGTGTCATACAAGAGACTCACTCCCCCATTCTTCCTGTTTATCAGGAATGTATCTATAAAATTAATGCCTTGTGTAACCCTCAGCAGCACTCAAAGCTTGCTGATGTTGGCTTGGGCTGACAAATGAATGCCACCTGGGTGCCCCTATCTTACCTGAAAGGCTCACAAACTGTGGGTTCTACCTTGTCATCCAGAAAAACTGCTTTGCACGGCTTTGTTGAACGAAGTAAGTTAAAGGAAGTCTCCGTTCAATAGGATCTGTGGACTGAGGTTTTAAACATCATCATTAGGGCTTTCACAGCAACTCGATTTGTGCATAGCTGCTGGCAGATAACAGCATTTTGGAAGACTCTTGCTAAGTATGTTTGTATTTATGAACTTTTCATCTTGAGAAATTGTGTTCGAAGTGGAACAATCATCAGCTGTGAAAAAGCCTAAAAAATAAATTGGACATTGGAGAAAGATCTGAAATATGTGTGTTGAAGCACATATTAAGGCTACCCTGCTGCATGCTCTAATGCCCTGTAACAAAGTAAAAGACAGCCTAAGAGGAGCTTCTTCAGCTACATTAAATACGCTGTTCTCCGTGCAAGCCAGTATCAAAAATGAAATATCCCTTAGAAACAGTAGCATTCCCAGAAAAATACATTTCACCTCCGTAGCGAGTCATCAGCCGTTCGGTTAGGGGTTACCTTGTGTAGAGGGGAAGGAACAATGATTTCTGAAGGCTCCGGCCTTTGTGCATAGCCCATCTCCTTGCATTTTGGGAGAACCCTGCTGTTGGTGCCCCTGTGGAGACAGAAGACATGCTGTTGGGACATGAGAAGGAGAGAGATCCCCTGGTAAGTAGATCCTGTCGCTGCAACTAAAACGTGAAATGTCTCTGAAATTCACCAGTTAAATGAGAATATTGGTCTGTTTAGGTTGGTGTTGGATGCTGTGGTGGTTTTGAAAAGCTCTTGTGTTGCTATTGCAGATGGAGACCACTTAACAAGGGTTCCTCCTCTAACAAGTGTTAGACAAGCGCTGGGTGAAAGAGGAAAGACTCGTCATCTTTATTCTAAATGATTATTAAATTACTCCACTGAGTGGTTACAGTACGTCCTAGATTTACGCTTTCAGCCCACCATTTTAAAGCTTTTGCTTTCCTGATCTCTTATTTGCCTGATTAGTTTCTGAGTTTACTAAAAATCAATGAACGGTTGCTTTGAGAAGCAGGGAAAGCTCTTAGCGTTCCTTGTGAGCTGTAGCTCTCATGGAGTGGGGTTTTTTTGCAAGCCAGTCAGATGTTCTGAGTGAAGAACTGTCCACACAGCGTCTTCTCAGGGCGCACAAAATCACAACCTCCGAAGGTTTTCAAGCTGAACCCACCAAAGACAGCAACCCCCACGCTACTGCTTTGTTTCTGAGGTACTGGCAAGGTGCCTTTGATAACTGCAGTGTGAGAGCATCCTTTAAAATCTCCACCTGTAGGTACAGGCTCTGTACTGGGGAATGGTACTGGACAGAACTGGCCGTTACCACTGGAGAAAGAGCAGGAGAACTGGAGAACAGTCCTGCGTCTCAAAAAGGGGAAGGTCATCAAGGAAGAGAAAATCTGTGTAAGAACAACCTGCAACCTCTCACTTCGAGAATTTCAAAACGTGCATGGGAGGGGAAATGTTTGTGGTAAGGGAGGAGCTTTCAACTTGCCAGCTTAGGTTGTTTATGTTAAACTCACAAGTGGAAGGAGGGAGATATGCACGTAGAAGCCCGTGTTTTGGCACTTTTAGTGGTGTGTGCATGTGAAGGTGGCTTCCATGTTAACTCGTAAGAGTGGTGATAACCAGGCTCTGGCGCAAGGACCAGGAGCCACCCTGCGCACCGATTAAACCAACCACCACACATGCTCGCAGTCAGAGAGCACGAGAGGCCTTCATGAAGCTCTTTCTGGGTTTCCATCCAGATCTCTCCCCATATCCCCTTTGCTACAGCACGTGGGACAGAGGCTCTGCCGCACCCTGGGAGGGAGGATCCCACCTTATCCTCTTATAGCAAATCTGCAAAAGGAGAATTCGACATGAAAATGACAGAAGAGAAGTGAAGGCACAGCTCCCTGTTGTTCGTCACCCTTTCTGAGTGCTTGTGGGAAAGGAGTGGTGCTTGTGCTGCCTAGAAAGCTAAATATGCAGGACTGCTGTTGAAATTGCATGCTGGCTTTGGGTAACGTAAAGGTTTCCGTAAGCACAGAGCTGTATTTATGTGCTGTTGTGCTGTCCGGGAGTCTTCATTTAGCAACCTTCCTTAAATTATGACCACGTCTTACTAAAATAGGCTCACTTTACAAAACTGCATTTTAATCTTTGACCCAACCTTTGTACTGCTTATACCCTTAAAGCCTCCTTTGACTTCAGACTGACTGTGGAGGAGCGTTGTGCAAAAGGCATCTGTGTAAGCCTGCTGCCTGGGGAGCTTTAGTCAGGGTGCTCTGTCACAGCAGGTTAGACTGGCAGCTGTCAGGAATGCGGTGAGGATAGCTCATCCTGCCTTGGGGCAGTTTGGTGGGCTTCTAAGGTCTTAAGGACCCTCCTCAACTATTTTTTTACAGTTCTTTAGTTCTACTTTAACATTCTCATTTTTTTAATCCCCACCACACCAGCCTGTAAATTTTTAAGTTATGGAGAGTTTTGCTGGTGGGACTGTTCAGCATAGTGCCAATCTGCAAGGTTGCACGGATGGGAATGGAGGAGGATGTTTCTATAAATATGACAAAGATACTTCAGCAGAAATCGGAAATCTTAGAAAGACCAGGCATATTTGCAGTGTGGTCTGTACGCTCGTATTTTACAGATCATCTGTCTCCGGGCGGTGCTGACTGCACAGCATCCTTCTGAAACAGCCTCTGAAATACGCGGCGCTGTGGTGGGGCCAAGGACGGGATGAGTCTGGATGAGGCTTTCCAATACAGCTACAAGGCTCTTCTATATTTTCATATATGGCTCTATATATAACTCCCTGTATATGGCCAGGCAGAGCGTGTCCAGCAGAGTGGTGATAACATGTGCCCTCTGTGGCTTCCCGGTTGCTATAGATAGCTTCCTACACAGACCATGGAAACTGCTACTACCCCCAAACTTCTGATGGCTCTGTGCCTTGACATTTGCTTTGAATATAAATAAACTCCAGCCTCCAGCAACTTTCTTCTGCAGAACGAGGAGCTGCTGGTAAGAGTGAGGACTGCAATGGTGAGCTTCTAAAGAAAAGGTGTGAGCCGTGTTAGCAAGGTGGGCTTCGCTGGCCACATGCCAAGTCCTGTCCCCTTCCCCTCTGCCACCCCAGGCTTGTCCTGGTTTTTCTTAAGCACAGATATGAGAGAACAGCAGAGGCCCATGTTTAATCCTGCTGTGCCCAGGATGCACACCCCTCTCCGCTGAGGGGTGTTCCCGGCTCTGAGGACACGTCGGGAATGGCAGCTATGGTGGGAAAGCTGCTCCCCAGCCCTGTGATGGCGGTGGCGTGCTCCTGTGCTCCTCAGCTCCTGTGGCCCTCAGCACAGGGCCCAGGTGGGCACCGGAGCCTGCGCTCTGCCCCGTGCATAGCAGCAGGTAGGCTTCTAAAACATTTTTCCTCCTGTTCCGGGGTGGCCCTAACTCTGCATGTCACTTACCACCCACCTGTAAGCCCTCCGGACTCTTGCAGGCTTCTGCAAGTCACGCTCCAGGAGCTACAGAGCAGGGAGGCTTCGCAGGTCCCTGCCCAAAGTAAAGGCAAGCACAGTGCTTTTGGCCGCGGCAGGAGCCTGAGCAAACACGCAGACCAGCATTTGAGATGTTACGTAGAATGTGGTCCCCAGGGAGGGCAGTTTTTTAAGCTGAAGACTCCGCAGGCTACGAAGGGCAACAGTTCCCACGATCTCCCTGCTATAAAAGGAAATTAAAGTCTGCAGCAGCTGTTGATCTGATAGCCAGTCCGGACTGGATCCCCCTCCCATCCCCTTGCTGGCCGCCCAGCCTCCTGCAGCTACCCACGGACGACGGTTGCCCTCAGAACAAGCTGAGCTTTCTGGTGCTTTTTGATGCTAGCCAGGTTTGGAACAAACAGGAACATAAAGGAAGCCTTTTTTTTTTTTTTTTTTTTGCCTTTCGAATATAAACACTCTGACGTTAGTCACTCCGGTGAAGGTCTGTACACTGCAAACACTGGCAAAGGAAGATTCGGACGCTTTGGAGGCGCTTTGTCTTGCAGGCAGAGACAGCTCTAGCCTACACACTTCTTCTCATTTACCGGTGTCAGTCAGGAACAGACGATTCTTGATTGTTTTAAACTAAAAAGAAAAAAAAAACAAATAAAACCAAACCAGGCTAAAATGTCCTTTTGCCAACATAGTTTATTTCACCCACCCCAGCTTTACATGAAAACGGTAAAAAGGTAATAAATAATACAATTTTCCTAGCTAGTAGAAGAAAAGTTTGTCTTGTCCTTAACAAATTTGAAATTCTTGTCTGGCAAGTTATTTGGGGGGGACTCTGAGAGGAGCCACCCTTGGCAGACCAACATGCATTTGACTTTCCTCTCCCTTTTGCAGGGCAAAGCGAGCGTGCCTCCGTGAAGTTAGTGCGATATAGCTGAATCAGAGGGAAATCCGTTCCTCTCAGCTAGGCTGCTGCATCAGGGAGGTCTTTTTAAGTGTGCCGAGGAGAACTGCTGAAGTCGAGAGGCCAGTAGAAGTCAAAGGAATGAAAAGCAACTTGCATGGAAAAGCAGGGAGATTTCCTTTTCTAGAAACTCCAGGATAGTGCGCAAGTGCTTGTCTGCCCGTAGCGGGGCCCAGACACCCATCATCGGGGACCGTGCTTCTGCATATCACCCACGTGATAAAAGCGACCAAGTTCACTGGCAAGGTTTGTACTAGCTCACTCTGTGCTGCAGCGTGTATGGGACAGGAACATCTTCCAGAGCAACAGCCAAGTGCTTGGGGCTGCGGCTCTCTTACGCTGCACCCTGCGGCTGGCTCTGCACGTTGTGGTGCTTGGCTTGTCCTGCACTGCAACACACACGGGGAACCAGCCAGACCCACGATTCGGGGTTCTGGCCCCAAACAGTGCTGGCCAGCCTTGGCATCCATCTCACATGCGGGAGAAATGGCTGCCTCAGATCCTCTCCATGCTCCACACCATGGGACTAGGGAGCAGGAATGTCACTGCTTCACCCTCAGCTTTTTGTTAACACTACAAGGAACAGCGTGCTTTGTGGTGACTTCAGATAAACTCCCCTAACTGACGTTTTTGGCCTTTTACTCTGCGCTGCACATCCCTTTATACAGATATAAGCCAACCTTGTTTAAGCCAGTGGTTCTGTGAGGGGTGGCCAGCACCTTTGTCAGTCTTCAGAGGCAGAAGGAGATGCAGGAACCCCCATCGTCTGCGCGGTGTTGCCCACCCAGGCCAGCTGTGACAGCGCTCCCACTGTGCTGCAGCACTGCACGCAAGTACTCCAGCAGCAAGCGCAACATCTGCCAAAGTGCTGATCCCAGCTGGATACTGGTGTTAAAAACGTGTTATTTGTCTTAAGGGACTGGAGAGCCTCAGATGCCCGGAGGGGACACAGGTAAATGGACACACGAATTCCGGTCAGCACTCGTCTGGCTCACAAAGAGCACAGCAGGGTCTGCACAGACCTTGTTCCGTGCAAATTCAGTCCGCAGGGAGCTTAATCTACTTTCAGTGGGGATTAAAGTCTGTATTAACCCATGGGGAAACACAGGGGAAGAATTTCATTGCAGGAACACAAGGCATGCCGTTTTGGAAAGGGAAAGTTAACTCAAACCTGATCCTGGTGCAGTTAAACTGAAAGAAAAGTGCAGAAGCCCAGCTGAAGCACTTAGACCTTGAAGGCATAAATTGGACAAGCATTGTAAGAGGCGTAATAGTCTCTATGGCCAGATGAGTCTGAAAAGCTTTCGAGTCTATGCTGCCTTCTTCAGAGCTTTCGCTGTTACAGACATGTCCTTCCTGCAGAACACACAAAATCACTAAAACATACATTGCCACAATCAGATGCAGACCTCAGTAAGGGTCATCTTTCCCTTAGCTTTCCCTAATTTGCATGTCTTCATCAGACACAGTCTTTTAAGTAAATCAATAAAATCAGTTAATTAGTAGACTCAAGCCTGCTGTGTTTTGCTCAATTAGTATTTGTTAGAACTCTAGATACCCAAAATTCTCTTTATATTGTCAAACTTGATTAACTGTTGTTGCAGCAAAAAATGGCAATTACATTACATATCCATGGTATGCATCATTATGTACTTCAGCTGATTCCTTATAAATATCTAATAACATACTCAATACATTAAATATTAATAGCAGTCTACATACTTAACCCATATTTCTTAAATGAGCTTGTTCCCAGGGGCATGTAGTACTGTGCTTGTGTCACAGGGGATAGGCTATGAGGAAATAATACATAAAGATAATCTTTCACCTAGTACACATGCAATTTTCACGCTGTACTTTAGTTTGTGTGTTTGTGCCTCGCAAATACTGAATGAGTATGTGTATGGTATTTGGACAGAGGTCTTTAAATGGAGCAAGACAAAAAGCCTGGGTGTCTCCGGTGTCAAAAAAGCTCTGTGCTAGCAGAACAAAAGTCTGGCTCCAAAATATTGCAGATTTTAAATTCACCTTTTAATTTTACTACATTTGCCTTTGCCAGAGGACCTAGAGCCAGAAGTAAGGGAAAAGAGAGGTACAGGCTAAGGGTGAGACTCTTTCTTCTGGCCATTGGCAATGGGTGCTGTTGACAGCCACAGAGCAGTGGCAGAACTGCTTCAGTACCTTATGTTGGTTGTTGCTGTTTGCTTGCCATATTTAGCGTTACGGGATTAGCTACGGTTTTGGTTTTGCCAGCATCTATTAAAGAAAAAGTATATAAATTAATGAAACCCTGCTTCAGTCTGTGGTGACAGGGAGTAAAATTTGATCACTAAGAAAGGCTAGACACAACGAGGAGGTGAAAAGCAAATTCTCTAACAGAAGGTGAGGATCTGAATCGGCAGCTGCATCGCAGAGAGAGATCTGGGGATCCCAGGGAATCACAGACTAAATCTGAATCCTCAGTGGTTTTATTGACATGAGTGTCAGGGAGAAGGTGCAGGAGTTTGTCTGCTTGAGGTGGCCTTGGTGGGACCTTGGCTGAATGTGGAAGACATGCAGAAGCAGACAGTTCCCTGACCACTCCGCAAGAGATTCCAGAGAGTTGCGCTCCTTCTTCTTCCCTAGAGCAGCACAGGTGGGAATGGGGAAAAAAAAAAATCCCCCTGTAGTGCCTAAAAGAACTAGAGGGGATGGAGTTTATTGCAGGGAGAAGTTGACGTACTGTGAGCTTTGAAATAGATCTTGGCCTCATTTGTCCCGTTTGTAAAGCCTTTCCAGCCATCAGAAAGTCTCATCTGTTTCATGGCAGGTTCTCCTCTGCTAGTGACAGTTCCCATCTACATCACTGTCTGTGGAAGGAAGCAGTGTATATAAAATTCATAAACTATTTACATGAATTCTCTTTAGTATTACTCAAGCTGAATGCAGACCTCTGAACACTGTTAAGAGAATAAAAGCAGATCACAATCCTTGCCAGAGGCATGCACGCATGGATATGTGTTTAAGTGGTGGGTTTTTTCATTATTTCAAATGTTTGTTCAAATGTACAATTTAACACTGAAGTAGTTCATACTGAATACCGGCGTAGTTTTCCACCACCTTTAGCATCTTCTTTCTTGCATCTCCATTGCTCTAGCGTTGCAATTGTCCGTGGCCTCAGAGTCCTCTGAGATGGAAGTACATCTACACAGATCCGTTTCCCTCATGCATACTATAAAATGGAAGCGCTCCTTCTCTCCTCTGCACTGAATTATTTGTGTTAGCCCTTCCCATATCGCCACCTGCAACTGGTTTCAAACACTCTTTAAGTAGATTTGCTCAGGTAATTACGGCCAACAACTTCAAGCACGGTGAAGAGGTTCACAGTGGGAGAAGACTCCTGCTCAGGATGCTAGATGGCCGCCAAGGGTGCATGCTTGGGTGGATTCCCGGTATAATGGAAATGGGAAAATACCTTACCATCCTAGGGGAGCAGAAAGAGAAAAGCATCTGAGCAGGCTTCACTGCTCAGATTCAGTTCAAAAGGAGAAACTAAGACAGAGAAGGAGATCATCCAGAAAATCTAGAGCTGTCACTGCTGTCCTGGGAGAACCAACATAATTCACAGGTCAGGAAACACGGATTTCCTTTATAGTTTAATTTCTGTAACCAACGTGCCAAGGCAGAGCTCTGTGTTGCATGATATTTCAGGATTGCGACACAGGGCTGGTTTTTGCACTGGTATAATATTATATAAATCAGTTTACATAAGTTGGTAATCTGGCCCGGGATCCTTGCTTTTTTGGAGGCCTGCTTCAAGTTTAAGTGATAGAAGACAAATAAAATCCTTCTACAGATTCATTTTAACGTAATATGGCATACTCTGAGATGATTGATAATTTCGTGACAACCGAAGGCTTGAATTTATTTTCAGAGATCCTGGTTCCACAGAAAGGAACCGACCTGAGAGGTGAAACAAAAGGAGGAGAAGTGTGAAAAGCAAATGTGTATCTGCTATTTATGTGGAACAGTTGAGGAGCTCCCAGCTATTTCTGACACACAGCCTACCTCAGTAAAGGTTGTGTAAAACACAGTGACCGGTTACCAAGAGGGGTGAAAGTCCCTGGGCCACCAGCTGCAACATGAAGCTTCTCCATCTGTCTCTGGCTTTCCAAGTGCACATTCCCCTGTCAGCCTGCAGCCACTCAAGACAAAGACTAGCACAAACTGTCTTCCATCTGCGGGGAGGTAAATGGGAGCCCTCAGAATGGCTACAGGAATAGATATCTGCTCCACGGAACAGTCCTGAATTCCTAGGTAGTCCTGATCTATGGAGACAGCTTGTGTTAATGACACTGAACCATCCACAAGGCTCTGCCCAGCCTTCCAGGACTCTGCAGAAATACACTCTTCTGCAGGACTCATGGCAGAGAGCGCTGTCATACAGGGGCCAGGATCATCCCAGCAAGAGCTGCTTGGGAGGGTGCCATTGCTGAAGCTGTGAAACCAATGCAAATGTGTTTTGTGGCATTCTCCTGCCTCGCCTACCACTGGCAGCACCTGAACCTGGGGTGCTAACAGAGCTAACGCTGAAACAAAACCACTCCAAGAAAAGAGCATGAAAGAACCATCAGCTTCTTCCGTCTTCTCCCATATCCTTCTTGCCCTGGCTGACTTCATGACTTGAGCCACATTTACATCTCTTACATATGTGGAGCACCCTAACGAGAAACACAGCACTCCCCTGCTTTGGAGGACAGCACAACTCAGCTGTGGCTGGGGTGCTGATCAATTTATGAAAGAAGGACATGAGGAGGTGAAGGGAGGGGAACCAGGAATCATCCTTTCTCTCCCACATACTTGCATTTCAGCCCAGGCTGGCCATAACCTACAGCACATACCAGAAAGAAAAAAAAAAATACAACTCCCAAAACCCAAACCTTATCACACTGATGCAGCAAAAAAATCATGAGACAGTAGCCAGAAGTTCAGAGCACATAGTCCAAACACCAGCGTGATTCGTGGCCGAAGAACACAAGACAAAAGCGCCGATGCATAGACCTTTGTCTCAGAGGCTTTGGGAGATGGTCGTTTGGGGTCGTTTAGCACGAACATAACACAGCTGCAATGAGATTCAGGTGCAGACATGCCTCCAGCTGAAATGGTTTCAGTGGAGTAAACCACTGCGTGTTGTCTTCTTGCACTGTGGAGCATAAGCTGTTGTAAATTCCTTGGCTTTCCACACAGCCTGTCATTACTGAGCAATAAGGTCAAAGGTATGTTTGCTGCTTGGTGCTAGTTATCATTTGGAGATTCGCACTGATATTGTGGCACAACTTTTCCTTGAGGCGGAAGCGCCGCTGTTGCTGAGGCCACCACCAGTGCCATGACCTGCAGATGACTGCTGGACTCGAGCAACTTGGGAGAAGCGAGGCACTCCTCCAGGCGGTCCCTCATCCCAGCCTCAGCCAGCCCTACTCTCTGACAGCACTTGACGCTGAGCCAGAGAAATTACAGTAGCGAAAATTTCCTACGTGGGTGCCATTTGGTGAGCTGGAACTAGATCAGAGTAGGAAAATATCTCACATTGAGTTTAATCATTTATTGAGGACCTGTCGGCTGTGTGGGTGGTGACAGCTGACTGTCCCCTGTGCTGCTTCCGATTGTTTATACCTGGGCTGTTTGCACAAAAGCAATACATGGAACGCTGAAAGCCTGCCTATATCCAAATAACAAGCTATTCGATTAATGAGCCATCTGATATATATAATTGTACAGTATCTAGTAACAGAAAAGTCTGGTAGCTATTCATGAGTCCCGTTTCCTAAGAAAGAAAGGGTATATTGTTTCAGTGAGTAACCTGTAGAGAGAATCTGGAATAACATTACTACTCTATCAGTACGCTTAGGAAATACAGCCTCCGAGGGGATATATTATACTGTTATAAAACACCCTTTGGTAAGTTTTCGCCACACAGGGGTGACGTGCTCCATGGGCTACCTGAGAGCTACCGCGCAAGGGCGGCTTGTCCCCTTCCACCTCTCAGTTTGGGAGAGAGCTGGTTGAAGGGGCAGCGGGCTGGCTACTCACCTGCCCTCCTCCCCCAGGTCTTGGAGGGGCTGGGACCTTTGCGCTTGGGGTGGTCTGAGGCCGGAGGAGGAAGAGATGAGCCAGCTGCTGGACAAAGTCACCTGTAGTGCCTTCGCCAGAAGCAAGCTATTGCAGTGGTGTGGAGCGGAGACAGGCACGGCGCAGGGGNGAGGCCGGAGGAGGAAGAAATGAGCCAGCTGCTGGACAAAGTCACCTGTAGTGCCTTCGCCAGAAGCAAGCTATTGCAGTGGTGTGGAGCGGAGACAGGCACGGCGCAGGGGTGCAACGTCTGCAACACCTCAAACACCATTCCCCAGCTGTCCCACGAGGTCACCTTGCCCACTGTGTCTGGGTAGGGTTGCGCAGTGCCCCTCCTGGTAGCTGTCCCTCTTGCCTGTCACGAGCATTTCAGCAGGCCCTGAGGGTTGCCTTCCTCAAGCAGCGCGAGGTACTTGAGTTGCTCAGATCACTTTTTCTGCCACAGTTGTATCCACGCACGTTGTATCCATCTCATCTTGAGAGGCAGTGCCAGGCCTGAGATGCAGAAAACCAGATGATTCACAGAAGTTTTCTTCCTGTTAAGAGTTACCCCACAGACATGCCAGCATCCGAGTGCCAACACACCAGATCACACACGCAATTTGTACACTGCATTAGAATCATAGAATCATAGAATCACAGAATGGCAGGGGTTGGAAGGGACCTCTAGAGATCATCTAGTCCAACCCCCCTGCTAAAGCAGGTTAGCCTAGAGCAGGTTGCACAGGAATGCATCCAGGCGGGTTTTGAATATCTCCAGAGAAGGAGACTCCACAACCTCTCTGGGCAGCCTGTTCCAGTGCTCTGTCACCCTCACAGTAAAGAAGTTCCTCCTCA
>VZSC01002432.1:27892-53990 GCA_013398225.1 Steatornis caripensis
GGGGGAAGAAGGTCTGGTGGCGGTGCTGGGGCTGCCGGTGCCTGCGCCCGCCGCTCGATGCTCCGCGGGGGCTTCGCTCGCGCTTGCCCTTGCCGGCAGGTGCCGCGGCCCCGGAGCGCCGGGCCAGGTGGCTGCGGGGCCGCTGAATCACGGACGAGCCGCGCAGATCCGCGGGCCGCTCTTTGTGCCGCAGGCAGACGAGCGATAACGTTCCTGGGTCGAGCCTGATGCAGTCAGGGCAGGCTCAGCCCTGAAGTGTGGATCACACGGCAGGAAAGGCTGTTGTTCAACCAGCCGGACGCTTGATTTCTTGCCGTGTCCCCCCACCCGCCTCCGCGTTCTTGAAGAGCGAGCGAGCCAGCCGAGTTAAACGTATGGATTCCTATTGTTAAGAAGCGTGGTTGCTTTCGTTTCTGTAGGTCCTTAAGCGGCATGAAGACTTCTCCCCTCCTCTCCTTTCCTCGCCTGCAATGCAGACGTGACCTAAAGATGAACTGAGTTTGCCTAGTGGCGGCGTGCATTCCGGTTGAAACCGAGTGTTGTCGGTGCTTTCGTAAATGTTAATTGAGATTTGTTTGCAGTGTTAACCAGAGGAATGCCTCAACCCAGCTAACGCTGGGAGCCACGGTTATTCTACAGCACCGGGGTTTGGTGACACGCAGGCGTACGGCTGTGCAGTAAGTCTCGCTGGCTGGTGGCTTCTGCGCTTACGCTTGTTTTCCTCTCTTTCTGTCGTGAAGGTTACTGTTAAGAATATCGAAAGAGAGCTCGTCTGCCCGGCATGCAAGGAATTATTTACCCATCCACTGATCCTTCCTTGCCAGCACAATGTCTGTCACAAATGCTTGAAAGAAATACTCTTTGCACTTGAAGACTCTTTTGCTGATGGAGGCTCTGAATCCTCTAATCAGAGTAGCCCTCGAATTAAAATGTCTTCTTCTAGCCTGGACAGAATTGACAGACTTAGTAGATCAGGTACGTATCAGAATTTTGGTATGTTTCCCTAATTTTATGTATTAGACTGTCTTGAGCTGAATAGTATCTGCATTGGTAAAATGTCTTCCCAGTACTCCAGATGCGGTTAAAGAGATGACTTGGGGATAGTGCAAGTGTTGTTCATTCTGTGGCAAGAACAATGGGAATGTTTTTAAGGACAATGCACCTCAGTTCATACCTAATAGGTTTGTCTTTGTGGCATCCTGTAAATCTTTGTAACTGTTGTGTTTGTTTACTCCTGTATTTCAGTTACATCGAAATGCAATAGCGCCATGTTCAGTAGTGTCAAGGCGTAGATTTCAGCAATTTTATTGCCTGTCAGTAGTGCTGTTGAGGTGGTTCTCTCAGGTTTCGGCTAGCCTAAATTCAGTAGTTCCGACTTCCCCCTGAGCCTCTGCAGGCTTTGCAAATGATAGTTTTGTCCTACCCATTTCATTACGCTTACAATAAATCATTTTCCGTAGATGATCATTGCACAGTTGCAGAATTGGAGGACAGGTGACCGTAAGACTGTGCTAACGGTCTCTTCCAGTGTGGCCCGCTTGAAGCTTTGAGGAGCACTTAGCTGTAGGACTCCTCACGCTCTTTGTGATGTCACACTGGAAAGATTCCTCCAGCCATCTGTGTAATCCACGGATGAGTTGATCTGCTTTTACACATATACGTCAAAAGTATTTTGTGTGGGCTATACATCTTGAAAGAACCATCATCTTCGCTTTTAGGCTTCCTTCTGACATAATTATCCACTTTAAAACCACAGTGCACGGTGCTCTGGAAGAGTCACCCACAAGACAAACCCTCAAGCTGTATCTTGCATTTCATGTTGCTAACATTCATCCTCTCCTTCCTAGTTTTCATAGTTCGAATGTTTTATTTCACCAACTTCTTTTAAACAACTCCCGAGTTGTTAGTACTGGTACTCTTTCAAATTGGTTTGACAAGCGAGTGCTGTGTTTGCTGTAGCTTGGCTGGTTAAGGCTTACATGGTTTGAGGGAACCCCCAAACCAAATGGACAGTTATCTTCATTAAAATCCCATTTTCTGGACATGGAGTGCATAGCCTCACAGTCGCTGTTTAGCTCTACATCCATACACTTCAGCTTGTTCCTAAGCCCCTCTCTAACTGCAGTGTTGTGTGACGTTTGAATGAAGAGAGCCCACTGGTGACTGCCTTCTCCCAAATCCAAGTCTACTTCCTTTTTTCCTGAGTAAGTGTAATGTTCTGACGTGGTCTTGTGTGGGTGGACTGAAGCGGTCACCCGTTTTTGCTGCTGGCTGTCTGCTTTATTTACAACATGGAGATCGGAGCCCCAGGTTGGGTGCCCGGAGAGTGGTGGACGCCCTGTGGGCAACCTGACCTCCCTGTGAAAGCTGTGGCTTGCAAAGCGTGTAAGTATCGAACAGGCTGCACCTAGCGAGCAGCACCCCCACCCCACCCCGCTGCCGTCAGCAGCCTAAGCGAGGAGGTAATGCTTCCTATCCCATCAAAAGCTGCCCTCCAGCGTGCTCTCCGTTGGGTAGTAGAAACAGCGATCTACCACGACACAGCCTGCACGCGGTGCCGTGGCACAGCCTGCGCTGTGCATGGAGGAGGCAGACCTCCCTTGGGAACCTGACGTTTAATTACTAGTAGATTGCGGAGTTTGGTTCGCAGTGCTGCCATAGTTGTTGGCTGCCCTTCTCGCAGGGTTTAGTGTTAGTGCTTCGTTATGCCCTTGCGCTATGCCCAGGGGCAAGAAAGACCCCGTTCCTGGTACTCCTGCCCCCCCCCCCCCCCCCCCCCCCCCCCCCAGATACATGCACACAAGTTGTAGTCTTTAAATCCATGGTAGTCCGCCACCATCCCAGCGAACTGATGGGAAGTTACGTGTGTTATCTCCTCATCTGACCTGCTGGCAGAGGGAGATGAATGCTTCCCTAAAGACTTCATACCTGTTTGATGAGTAGCAAGATAGTGTTGAGACTTGGAAATAATGTGCTTCCCCCACTTCACCGCCAAAGAGCGCTGGGCAGATGCACATCACATGAAAATTATTATCTCCGTTCGAATTTGCAAAAGGAAAAGCATGTGGAAATGGAAGCTTTAAAGAATACATTTGGACATTCAGGTTATACTGTCTTTGCTTCTAATGTTACAGGCGTCAGAGCTTCATTGCTGTGTGGGCTGTGAGATTTGCTCTCAGATGTTTGGTACCAGTAATGTTCAAACAGATTGCAACGTAAATTTGTACAATTCTCGTCCTGCAGCTGAAGTACCCGTATTGTGCATTGCCTTGCTTCATTTGTTTTGTGATCCTTAGGGGAATTTGTAATAAAACTGCTCCATAAGAGAGAAAACGTACAAGAAAACATCCAAAGCGGGGCCTCGCATGTGTATCAGAAAACCCACTAGAATTTCTGGTAGGCTCGTGGAGGGCATTGTCACTCTCAAGACATTATTGTTGTATTTGAAAATGTATACAACACCTTCCTCCCACTGTGGGTTTTTTTTTTTTTTTTCATTTTCTTTNGTAACAAAAAACCCACTAGAATTTCTGGTAGGCTCGTGGAGGGCATTGTCACTCTCAAGACATTATTGTTGTATTTGAAAATGTATACAACACCTTCCTCCCACTGTGGGTTTTTTTTTTTTTTTTCATTTTCTTTGTTTTCACTTAAAGAATCCCTGCTGTCTCTGTGAGGAGTATCATCTATTTAAAATGATTTTGGTATTTAAATTCTTGAGGTGCCAGAAGGAACTGGTCCATGGTCTGTATTTGTTGTGCACACACAGCTTGCATTTACAAATACAATTTGTCTTATCTTGTTTATCTATAAAAAGTCCAGAACTGGTAGAACTCTTTATTTTTCAGTTCAAATGGAGCACGTGTGCTTCTTAAAACCTGATATATTGGTGTAAAAACCCCTCACTATTTATGTTGTATATAGAATAATTTTTGATTAAGAAATTAATGTTGCCTATAAAAAGAAAATAAAGGGTATTTCTTATTGCTTATCCATTTTCTGTAATGTTAGTGTAATTACAGTGTTGGTGTAATTACAGTAAAGCATGTAATGTAGTAATGTTGACACTTGTGTAGCACTGAGGGATGATGCAGAAACGGAACGTTTGAAATTTCTCTCTGGGTACACCCCCTTCCCCCTACCATATGTCTTCTTTCTCCCTTTTTCTGTTCTGCTTAAATACTACAGTTGTTTCATGTCCTAGGAAATTAAACATTCTTGCCTTTCAGCCCTGCAGTAGTTTAACAGCTACAGGAGAGAAAACAGTCGATGCTTTTCATTTGAACCATTGTAAACCCATGGTATATCTCATTTTTTGATTTCTAAACAGCTTTCTGTTCATTGTTCGCAGCCTCACAGAGGAGGTCTTTTGGGTGGAGAGGTAGAAATGCTTCACTTCTTGTATTGGCTAGAGATAGTCTAGCATTTAGATCTTGAGTTAAATATTGTTGGTTACATACAGCTTTTTGTCAGTGGTCAAGTCCACAAAACGGCTTTTGCAGTGAGCAAAGGTACAGCAAAGGACTACTATAAGGAAAGCTTTTCATTCTGTTTAACACTGAATTAAAGGTCAACTGGACTGGAATTCGGTTAAGGATTGAATTATATTTTTTTTCTTGTGTGTATGCATGACTGAACATACAGTGATGCAAAAATGCACGTTCTCACTTCCCGTTTGAACAGAAACCCAACAGTCGCCGCCCCCACCCCACGCTTTCTAGTTTTCAAGAGTTCACACGCTCAAGTTTCAGTAAAACTGCTATGTTACTGGTAGTGAAGTGTAATTATTAGGCTGATCTTTGTAACATTCAGAGGTCACGGTTGGTCATCACCTTTAAGTGGAAGGTAGTACCAGTTCTTCGTTGTATCTGAGCCCACTTAATTTGATAAAGCAGCAGATTGAAATTGACACCATGTTAATCCGAGTAGGTAGTTCTGTATCTGGCAGTTCAGCACAGCACATGAATGTATGAGGAAAACTTAAGTATTTTGAATTGATATGCTTGTAATGTCTGGCATTCTTGGTGGCAGAGTCAAGTTGAAGGACAGGCAGTGGCTCTTTTGCTTTGACTGCATCTGATTTCCAAAACCGAGCTAGTCTGAGCATCTCAGCCACTGTGTGGGCTTGTTAACATAAATATTTCTTTTCTTGATGTGATACTCTTGTCAGAAATGGAAAAAGACACCCCAAAGCTCCATGTTGCCATAATATTGGCAGGCAAACAAGCAATCCGTAGAAATACTGTGTCCTTCAAGAAAGACATGAACCGAGCTAAACACAAATCTGAATTTCACACTCAGTGGCGGACCGAGCAGCTAATTGGAAGAGGAAGTTTAAATTGCCTCATTTGAAGACTGAAAGTGTCATAAACCAAAGATAACGTAGGACACGGTCAGAGCTCTCGGAAAACTGTCCTTATCTGCTCTTTTTGCAGAAAGCATCCTTGATTTGGGGAGGATTTAAGTGTTTGAAAATAACGTTTAGCAGCTACTGACTTCTCTCCCTTTTTTTTTTTTTTAATTTCTTTCTTCCAAAAAATCTGTCCAAAGGCATTAACTGAGTTTGAGGGAGTGGCAATATACATTTATATATTTTTAAAAACCCTTACGAGAATCCAGTTGACTTTTAAAATCTTCATTTTTTTAAACTCTCACACATTTAACTTCCACGTCTTCCATAACCATTGACTTCTGGTGATACTGTTTACTTGGAAAACACAATTTTATCTTTAAGATGTCTTATCCCTTTGAAAAACATCAGCTGCAGGTTGGGCTTTTCAGCATTTTAAGTGTTGGTACCTCTGCTTGGGAAGAGGACGTTTAAACATTGTCTTTAAAAGATGTACTTAAGATTGCTCTTCGACTTGAGTCTTTGCAATCTGTATCCTAATATTTGTGAGTTTGGAGGCTGAGCACGAGCATATGTTGTGCTCATGTTTTAGTTATTGATTTAGCTTTTCATTGCAAGTACAGTGGTGTGTTTACAAACCACAGTGGAAAATTTTTTGTGATGATTCCTAATATTTCAGGAAACACATATTTGTTTGTTGTAAACCGTCTTGGCAAAGTATAAAAGAGAATATGGGGAGAACCTAAGTTTGTCTGAGCACACATATAATATGACTACAAAATCCGTGGGTTTTGTTGCTCTTTTTTTTGTGGTTTTTTTTTTTTTATATATAAGCAGAATTCAGTTTTAGCAAACTGAACACAAGACAGATAAGAAAGATAGCGCTCCAAGTAATTATCACTTCATCAATGCTTTCTTTTTAAAAATACAAGTGTCGAAATCCTATAAGCAGAAAGCAGACTAATTCTTACTGTATGTTAATATTTTAGTACTCGCTAGGCAAAAAAAGAATGTTTCCATACTTTAAATACTGAAGCAGCAGGGCACGCCAAGAACCTTAGCAAGTAAATTTCCAGGGTTTAAAACAGGGGAAAAAACCAAACTTGAGGCTCTTAGAGTGCCCCAGTGAAAAGGGATGAGACATCTCAAAGTGTGCAGGACCTCCTTGATGCTGGATTGCTTTCCGTAAGCAGTGTCACCAGTCTTTGCAGAGCATGGCTCGTGGTGATGGTCTTGTTTCGGTCCACCACGGGCAGAATGAAAGGCCTCCATTGGGATGCAGCTGAACTCATCTTGGAGTTAAACAAACACCCCTTCCACATCTGAGTCGCTTGGGCCAGACTTCAAAAGCATGCTATCGGACATGAATTTCAGATTGTATTTTTAAACTTGACCACTGCACCATGTTTTTTCTCTTGTTACCTTGCTTTGTCATTGCTTGCTGTCTGCTGTAGCATTCTGCTTGTACGCAGTCTATGTACGTAAGACACTGTATCTTTATTTTCTTAGCTTTAGCAAATGGAAGAACTCCAGATCCCTTTCTCTAGCTGTTCCCTGCATGCAAAATCACCTTTTTGTTTAGGCCACTGTAGAAGTCTGTGTAGAAGATCTCCCTGTGTTCCTGTTTGCAGTGCTAGCTTGTAGCGTACATTAGAAGTACAGTTTGTGATTCACTGCTTTTGCTGTGCATTGCATGTGTGTGTTGCTGCGTATGCCAAGTTACAGGTACTGCAGGACGTGCAGTTTGGGTAATTAGTTCACTTCAAGTAAGTAGTACAAAAAAAAAATAAGAAAAAAGGTCTCTGTGTCTCTTAGCCAGGGAGTTGTATACCAGTGCCTCGTGTCACCCCATACCGTGCTGTAAATGCAGTCTAGTTGTTCTGCTCAGAACCTACAGAAAGGCATGAGACCAGCTGAGTTTGAGACTGCCAGCTTGTACACACTTGTGCTCTGGTTGTGGCTTCTTAGCTGATGGTCATGCCATGGGCACGTTTCAAAGACTTTTAAAGGAACTAGTTCCTTATAGGAGTGTTGATTTGTTTTCTTTTTTAAAAGAGACTGGAAAGGGCATGATAGGAAGGGAGGTTGTGGATTGTTGGGTAAAGCAGCCACAGGAGAGCAGCACAAGGCGAGTGTCTTTTGGATAGCATCAAAGGACACTTCAAAAAGAAATGAAGCATCAACATTTCTGATGGTAAGATACTGACTAAATACAGATGAGAACAAATTTCCCTTTCTGAAGACCCAATTTCAAGACTAAGAATTCAGCTTTAAGTCATCCCTCCATTTACAAATTTGTTAGTTATACCAACATGCAGTACTCTCAAAGGGATCTTAAAACCACGCTCCAGCTACACAGGATGGGTTTTTGTTTCTTTGTAAGGGGAACCTGAGAGGATACACTGGCTTAGGCTGCTTCAGAAATACGTAAAGGACTGCTTTTTGATAGTTGTGCCCTGTGGGTTCATGATAGACATGGGGATGCACTCCCTGTTTGATAGCCTCAAGGACACTATGCTTTAAACAGCTACTGAGCCTTGAACAGGCTCCAAAGGCTGCTTAGGCTTATGGCTTTACTTGAACCTTTAATCACTCGGTTTTGGAGAGGCGGGGAGATTTGCGCGTAGCTGTTTGGTAGGAGTGCCGTTTCTCGGCTGCCCCCTTTTGAAATGAAAAGAGATAGATGTGCACTATGTAACTGTACAGATCTGTGGTTCCCCAGTTCAGGGTAGAGGAATCTATCAGACATAACCATCAAAGCATCCTCTTTGGTGTGCGGGGCTTATTTAGCAGCTCTCCTTTTTCAAGGCCGTTCAGCGAGGGTCAAGTCAGCCTCTGCATATTTTGGCTGAGATTTTGTACTGGTAATATCTAGTTCTCTTGTTTTACTCTTTATTTTTTTACGATTCCTCTTGGGATGAGCTGGATAAGTTTGACTCAGCCAAAGCAAACTTCAGGGAACTTGAAGTCGGCTATATTTGTCTGGAAATAACTAGTCTCACTCTGGGAACAAGCATCTTTCACTTCAATATGTGATGAAGCTGTTGCTCTCTATATGGGCAGCCAGTTAGCCTAAACCGAACTGGTTTCCGGAAGGTTTTGTGTTTAGTGTTCCGAAAGGCTGCAGCTTGAGTGCATCTGAAAGTAGATGAAGAAGATAGAATTGGCACAGCTAAATTAATCTTAACATAGAATTAAGTTTTAGGAAAGTAGTTTGTAATGTCCCCTGGATCAGACGTTGCGCTACCTTGTCATGGCAAATTTATTCTCTTTGGCTTGGCAGACTGCATAGGAACTGGTTTGGATGGTGAGCTACAGTAGTCTGGAATTGCTTCATAAATTCTTGTGCTTCCCCCTTTAAAAATCTAAACCTCTTCTTTTTATGCCCCTCCTAAATCAGGATTTGGTGTCTACGCAGGCAGAAAACGCAATTCACTGACTCCTAGATCGAGTCTGTTTCCTTGTCCGGGTTGTCAGCGGGATATTGATCTTGGAGAACGTGGCATCAATGGCTTATTTCGCAACTTTACTTTGGAAACCATTGTGGAAAGATACAGACAGGCAGCCAGGGCAGCCATTGCTGTTATGTGCGATTTCTGCAAACCTCCACCTCAAGAGTCTACAAAGAGCTGCATGGACTGCAGCGCAAGCTATTGCAATGAGTGCTTCAAAATACATCATCCTTGGGGAACTGTGAAAGCCCAGCACGAATATGTAGGACCAACCACCAACTTCAGACCCAAGGTGAGTTACGCCCTATCTTACATAATGTGGGTTGCAGCATGTGCGTATAGCTTCAGATGTACCTGTGCGATGGTAGTTGCTTTTTGGGACCATTGTTACTTTATTGGCTATTGCTGTTACTTGCTGAGTGAACCGTAAGCTTTTGTTCTTGTTGATGCTGAAGTGGTTGTCACTGAAGAGGGCGTTAAGAACATGTTTGAGGGGGACCCTAAAAATAAGGATTTTTTACTTTGGGGAATGGATTGGGTTATTTGTGATTTGGGCCTTTTTTTCTGCAAGACTTAATGATCTTGAACATCTAGAGTGGCAGCTCACTTCTCTAAAAGTCAGGTCAAGGAGGATGCCTGTGTGCAGTAAATGTAAAAAACCCAACACAGCTGGCCTCCCCCGACCCCATTAAGGCAGGTTCCCTTTGGATGTTTTGTGCCTGCACTTGATCCATCATAATGCATCTTCTTCCTCTCCTCTCCTCTTTCCATGCATCTAGCAGTAGCAAAAGGCGGAGTTCAGGTCTCCGTTGTTACTGCACCCTGGGTTTTTTTAGCTATAGCAGAAGAGAACAATGTAAATGGCAAGTGTTCTACTTTAGACACTGCTGCTGCTTCTGCTGTATGTAGACAGTGATTGCAAAGTGCTGTTGCGTTTGTCTCTCCTGCTAAGCGTGGTCCAGAACATGGCAGTGCCTTACTGAATTTCAGTTACACGACGGGAGGAATTGTCACAGCTGCCATCTTTCTAACAAGGGACCACAATAGGTCTTACTGTCCCAGCACTTGCTGCATGCCTGTGGCCTCACTGGACGTCCCACAGATGCTGGAAATGCTGATGTTCAAGGAGTCCTGATTAATTTTGATTAAATTAAGTACATTTGATTAATGTGCAATGCGTAAGAAGCTCTTGACTGGTGGTGGTGGTACCTTCTTTCTGAGGCGGGAAAAATTTGAGTCTCAAAAGTTAGAGAGCGGTCAGATAGTGAGCATCCACCCAGAAGTCTGCTTAGTGCCGTTTTCCTTGAGTCTGACATATTCGTTCCAGTTAAGAGCAAGCATGTGCTTGATGTGCTTTAAAACACGCTAGCATACAGCTATCTTTCGTTGTGAAATGTCCCTTTATCGGATGAATAAGGTAAAAGTTTGCAAGCTGTCTTCCAGCTCTTGATCTAAACCGCTGTACAGCAGCTCCTTAAAAACTTTGCTTCTATGGTATCTAAACCCTCATTGCTGCAACGTTTCTGCTAAAAAATACCAAAGGCATCGTGTTATCCTTGTACTCTTAAAGGTACAATTTGTTGTTATACTATATGTATACTGAATTTGGGTTTAAAAGTTGGTAGCTGAATTCTGTTGAAGCAGAGCCAAATGGGAGAAGTGACTTAGACCATCCCGGCCTTGATGTATCAAGCGTGCAAGGTGCACGTGGGATTTACCTTTGCGTGAAGACAGATGTACTGTTTAAAAAAAGGAGAGGAAAACATAGTGTATAGTTAAATCAACTATAGATACATCCGCTTTGTAGAAAAACTTCCCAACAACAGTAACTGATCTTTACTGCACTCTTAAAGCAACTTTTTTGAGGGCTGTTTGAGCTTAGTAGAAAGAAAGCGCATTTTTTCATTGCACTGCATTGTTAAGACCTGAACTGAATGCATGGAGTATTTGCTGGTCTCCTAAACAATGTTCCCAGTCATCAATTTACAACCAGACCGGAGAGCACTTTGTAACGTGTGTGGTGGGGATGGGAGAAGCACATACTGGACTAATTGTTCTTGAATTTTGAGAGAACTAGACAGGGTAATCTGCTGACCTCTTCTGTCTGTAGCTTGCGGACTGTAGTTCTTGCTTATACCAGGAGATGTGATTTCTGTTAGGTGTGACTGTGCCAAGTGCTGTGGAAAAATTACTTTCACAGACTAGCAGCGTGACTACAGTTTTTGGAGATGGCTGCTTGCACAGCTGATTTTCCTGCGTGTTTCCCTTTTTTGTCGGTTTTTTTTCCAAATCCAGTAGTCAATGGGATAGCTGATCACGTATTGTGCTTAATGACAGTCTTACGTATCAAGGCGCTACTGGTGTCTTTGGGCTTTTCACCGTAGCCTAAGATAACATTTGAGGCTGGTGAGTTGGTTTCAGAGATGGTCTGCGGTTTTAGCGTAGTGTGTCTATATTTATGCTACTCACAATTTTCTATTTTTGTGCCCTTTCCTGTCTTTTTTTTTTTTTTTTTTTGCGTGTGTGTTAAAAGATGATACTTTTAAAACTTGACTGTTGGCCCTGCTGTCGTGTTCTTCTTGACGTGAAACTGAAAAGCTTTCTCAAGAGCTCTTCTTTGGTAACATGGAGTAGACGGACCCAAATGTTGTCTTTCAGTGCTCTGGAATGAGGCAAAGCATTTTTTTGGTAACACTCCAGCCCCCCACGCCCCTGCCCTTTTTAGATGGTTTTATCTGTTGCTTGATCTTGGGCTTGAGCAGCACCTTTCTTTTTTCCTCTTTGAGCATTTACTTCAACATGTTCAGTTTTTGAAAGACGATTTTTAGTGAACATCAGCTTTTCCACAATGCTGTTTAAGCTGATACTGGAAGCAGTGCTCGGCGTGAGTAACTTGGAGTCAGACAGAAGAATTGAAACACTGAAGCCTGTTGTCTTTAAAATGACTGTGACTGGTGGTGGTGGCTGCATTGCATTTGTTGCTTCAGTAACAGTGGCTGTGTGGCTGATCAGAGTCTAGCTTAGAATTAAATCATTACACTATTATGTCAACTCATGCTTTAAGAAACAATTCGTAGCTGTTTCAAGAGATGCTGGGATGGACATGGTTAAATTTGACAGGATGGGTGTGTTACATATTGCATTTTACAACTTTGAACAGGAGTGTAGGGCGCTTGAGGCATGCAGACAACTTCAGGGATTAACAGAACGGCTGATTGCAGTATGGAGGATATGTGATGGGTACACATACATTTCTAGAGGGTTACTCGCCATAAACCTTCTGAAACTGTGTGTGTTCATCTGCTGGCTTTCACTGGTGTGGACAAACATAAAAGCTGGAAGATAAACTGAGTATAAAAAAATCCGTTGATGAAATCAGACATTGCTGTGGGATGATTGAGTGTTTTGGTCGTTTGTTGAGCATCTCAGTTTTTGGAAGTACACCTGCATTTTCTCTGCTCTCTTCTGTTTCAGATTTTGATGTGTCCAGAACATGAAATGGAGAGGGTAAACATGTACTGTGAAATCTGCAGAAGGCCTGTTTGTCATCTTTGTAAACTGGGTGGATGTCATGCGAACCATAGAGTAACAAC
This sequence comes from Steatornis caripensis, assembly GCA_013398225.1. Classification (NCBI taxonomy): domain Eukaryota; kingdom Metazoa; phylum Chordata; class Aves; order Caprimulgiformes; family Steatornithidae; genus Steatornis; species Steatornis caripensis. The sequence continues at coordinate 40,288 of VZSC01002432.1, forward strand.
CATGAGCACTGCCTACAAAACCCTTAAGGTAAAAGTAAATATTGTTGGATCTGGCCTTAAGGAGGGGAAGAGTACTGAGCTTCTAGTGTAAGGGCAAACTCCCTCTGGCAGGCAGCCAGATGTGTGTGTAGAGGACACTGAACTCGTCATGAGGCATGCTGTTGTGCAACATCTGTTAATGTATATATTAGTGTGACATCGTGCATGCCTGAGAAACTAAACTATATTTTCTGTGAGGCTTGAAACATAACCCCGTGAAAGTGCTTCTTCCACCTGATCTTAGCCAACTGTACAGCAGTACTGACCAGTGCAGAAGATTTAAGCAGTTAATACTTTACAATCTAGCTTACGCCCCTGGATGTTCAGATAAGTGTCCTTGTGGCTTGGGTTAGCTGATACTTTAGAAGCACTCCTGAAAAATGTGCATCTGACATGTCTGTTGGGACCTTGTGCGTTTCTGAAGTTGCATGGCTGTTAATTCCCTAAGCACAGTACAACAAGGAAGACTTGCAAACATTAAGGAATGATTGCTGCTACCTGTTCTCCTTCCTTTTCTTCCTCTCTTGCTCACAGGAAAAAAAAAAGGGGGGTGGGGGAAGGAACAAGAAAAGGGGGGGGAGGGAAGGCCAAACCAGCCTGCTCTTTGGCCTCCTCGCCTGTTCGCGAGGATTTTCCTCTTAACTCTTGCAACTAAGGAAGTGCAGAGACGCTAAGTTCGTGCTTTGAATCACTCATTTTTGCAGCACATCTTGCTACAAATGAGTTCATAACTAACTAGGCTTTTCTGTTAGCTTTAGTAACGTCCTGCAGCCTCATGTTCCTGGCATAAGAGAGGGTGACTCCTGTGGCTGGGGAAGAATGAGCTAGCTGAAGCTGTTATCTCTTGTCCTTAAAGGCTATGCCCCCAGTCCTGCTCGCAGCTGTGGCCTGATGTCCCTGCGCACTCAGCGTAGGTCACCAAGCAGTTCCCCGTGGGGTTGCTGTCCATAACTGGTGGCAGGCTGTTGTCCTTGTAACTAGATAAACTGACCTGCCCGCGCTGGTTGTCACTTTGGCTGGGATACCCTTATTCTGCTAGCTTGCTGCTGTATTTTAACAGGAGAAGCTTTCAAAAGATATTGAGTACCTCATCAGTAAGGAGAGCCAGGTGAAAGCTCACATCANGTGGTGGCAGGCTGTCGTCCTTGTAACTAGATAAACTGACCTGCCTGCGCTGGTTGTCACTTTGGGTGGGATACCCTTATTCTGCTAGCTTGCTGCTGTATTTTAACAGGAGAAGCTTTCAAAAGATATTGAGTACCTCATCAGTAAGGAGAGCCAGGTGAAAGCTCACATCACACAGCTGGATCTGCTGCTGAAAGAGACAGAGGTAAGAGTGGCTTGCGGGTTGTCTGGGGATGGCCCCTTCAGGGACACAGCAGAGACCTGAACTGTTTTCAGTGAACCGTTTCAGTGAACGTTTCAAATCCCTGTGGTTTTTTTCAATTAGCCAGTAAAATAATTTTTGTACAGTTTGTGTTAGTGCTGACTCACACACGGTAAGACCTGCTCCTGGCAGTGTTGGAAATTTGGACAACATACAGAGGGAAGTCAAGTTCTGAGTGCTGCTCTCAATTTAATTAAAGTAAAGCTTGTTTGATACCTTAACCAGAGAGGTAGGTTAGACTTACAGCTCTTGTGTGTTAATGGTGCTGCACAATTTACAATGTCTGTTTACCTTGAGGATGTTGCAGTAAAGTCAGAATTAAGGGCAGAATCTCCTCCCTGCAGAAGAGTCAGAGCTGGGACGTGCTTGCATACAAGCTGAAATATACACAATGACAGAAATTGCAGGAGCTCCTGGCCCTGCCCGTGTGTTGATACGGACCGTCTTCATGCTTTTTAGTTCCTTTTATCCAGGGCACTAGTCAGAGGTGGCACTAGGGTTCTGAGACCATATGTGAGAAACTGGGCTGGACCCCTCGTTCGGGGTCATTGGGGAAGATGGAAGAGCACCTAGCTCTTAGGCATGAAGACTTCAGAGACTGGCCTGCTTTTATAGTGCCTTTCCATGAGCTGTTTAGACAAACGCCCTGCATAACTCAAGACGTAATCAGAAGAATACTTTCCTGCTCTTTATTCTGTCTATTAAGACAGTAAATGCTTACTAGCTTGAGTGCAGCGTTGACCATATTTTCAGTGCTGAAGAGCATAACAAAGCTCATTAGTCTTGTCTGTCAAACGGGTGACTAGATTGCTATGATATCTTCTTAAGTATGTTTCTGTACACAGCCACAGTGCTGTGGAATCTGTCTAAAATATCTTTTGTTCCCTCCTAGTGCAACAGTGAAAGAGCTAAAAGAGAAGCATCTGAAAGTTTTGAGAAATTATCTCGTGTCCTGGAAGAGAAGAAATCTGCAGCCCTCAGGGCAATTGAAACTTCAAAGAGTTTAAGGCTGAAAAAATTGCAGACACAAGCAGAAGAGTATCAAGGGCTCCTGGAAAATAATGGCCTTGTAGGATATGCTCAAGAAGTGCTTAAAGAAACTGATCAGTCTTGTTTTGTTCAAACAGCAAAACAACTTCATATCAGGTATCTTAATTATCTTCTGTTTGAGGTACAGGTACTATTCCGGGATGTTTGGCCAGTCATATTCTTTTGACAGCTGCTGGCAAAGTAAAGTACCGAATGCAGTTCCTTGTGTTGCAGAGACTCGGAGATGGTCCCAGTTCTGTTCAGTACAAGTTACTAATGCTACATTGTGTGTTAAGAAACAGCACCCAGGAGGGGGCTCCCTCCCTTGTTCAGTAGGACTGGGGTGGAAGGGTAGCCCATTCAGCTCACTGGCACAGTCCTTTGCTCAGAGATTGTATCGGGTATTTGCAAGTCGATCTAACAGGTCTCTTCTGGCTTTAAACTCTTTGATCTTAATAGTCATTCTCCATTAGTGCTTCACACCTATTTTGTTCTTTGAATGTAATTCCCCAAATTGCTAAAATGCTCTTCCAACTGAAGGATTGCTGGTTCGTTATCTTTACACTGATGTACAAAAGGCCTTTAAATTTTGCATTTGAATTCTGTCCAGAGAGACAAAAATTCCTGGGAGACATCAAGTAAGTACATGATAACAGAAGTTTTTTTAAAGCAAAAACTAGCAAAGACATGCACACATGCGTATTCTCTCTTCTCTCTTCTGCCATCCTTCTGCTTCTGCGCTTTCAGAATCCAAAAAGCTACTGAATCTCTGATGAGCTTCACTCCAGCAGCTGAAACTACTTTTGAAGACTTTGTGGTGGACATAGCCAAGCAAGAAGACATCCTCGGTGACTTGTCCTTCCATTCCAATGGTAAACTGCGAAAGCATCAGGTCTTTCTCAAGTTGTGGCTTTACAGAGCTTCTCTGGAAAGTGGCAAAACTTAGGCAGGGTTGTAGCTGCAGAACTCAATCTTGTGACTTGTGTTGTCCCTTCTGTCTCTGTGATTCACAAGGCATTACCTGGCAGCAATGCCAGCTTCAGCTTTGATAAAGAAGCCATCGCATTCACTACCAGTTTACATTTGCTTCCACAGTATTGGAGTTAAGTAATACTAGGTCTTCCTAGAAGCTTTTTCTTGTATGACAGACAAGAGTAGGGTTTTATAGGGTTAATACAACTTTCAAAATAAAAACAGAAAGAAAGGGATTTATTTAAGTGCATGAACAGAACCATCCTTTAACTGAGTGAGTCAGATTCCACCCCCCCACCGACACCGTGCTATAGCCACTCAACAAAGGCTTGTATGATTTATTCTAGAACAACATGTGTCTAAATTCGAGGTTTTCTTTCTCCTGAATCTCTGGCATTCCAGGTCTAGAAATACCAGAAATCAATGAAGAGCAGAGCAGAATGTACAACAAAGCTCTGATCAGTTGGGAATGCCCTGGGAAGACAGACTCAGCTGATATCTATGTTCTTGAATATCATAAGCTTAACGGAGAAGAGGAGAGCGTGACGTGGCAGGAGATCGAAGTTTGCAGCAAGAGAAAAGTAATACCTGATCTTGATGATGACAGCAGCTATGCCTTTAGAGTTCGAGGATGTAAGGGGTCCGTCTGTAGCCCTTGGAGCCAACAAGTTATTTTGCGTACACCTCCAGCTCCAGGTATTGGGTTTTCTTATGTCCACAAGGTGCTGAATCTGTGTCTGTTGGTGTTAAGAGCTAGCTGTAGGTGGTTTCCAGTAGCTCCCAGACTTCTACTGTACTGTTACTGGTGGCATAAATATTTAGGACGATTAACAAACAGGTTAAGTAGGTATCATACCGAGACTGTGAGCTTGCGTGGTGTTCCTGGTAGCCTTTAAAAGCAAGAAATTCTAATGCTAGTGTGACTTAAAATGCATTTTATAAGCAGAGAAGGCCAAATACTTAACTAAGAGGAAATTTTTTGGTTTCCAGTTTTCAGTTTCCTTTTTGATGACAAATGTGGGTACAACAGTGAACATCTCCTGCTGAACCCAAAAAGAACCTCTGTGGAAAGCAGGGCTGGATTTCCTCTACTCCTGGGATCTGATCGCATGCAGGTTGGGTGCTACACAACCCTGGATTACATCATTGGTGACACTGGGATTGCCAAAGGGAAGCACTTCTGGGCTTTTCACGTGGAACCCTATTCATACCTGGTGAAAGTGGGAGTTGTTTCTAATGACAAGATACAGAAATTGTTCCATAATACCCACGATGTGACCAGCCCAAGGTAAATTGCAGACTCTTGCTTAACACATGTTTTATATAAGGAGATGGCTTTTTAAAAAACAAAAAACAAATTAAGAGTGAGCCTGGTCTCAATTAGTAAACAAGGTTAACCTAACCAGTGGAAGGTGGCTTGAAGGATATGATGTAAGCAGGTTGTCCTGTTCATCCCTTACTATTAGTAGAAAGATGTTCTAATTATCCGGAGTCCTATTTTCTTTCTTTTTGGGAAAGAAATCAGGTTCCTATTGATGTCAAGATAAGTCAGTTAAAGCAAGAAGGTAAAATACAAGAAGCATCAGTTGCAAGATTGAAGCAATGCCTAATTGTCAATAGTAAGACTTTGCCCTGATTCCCTTATCTTGCTAGGTTTGGAGCCATTCAGAGGTACAATGTTCACTGTCCGTATCTGTGCGTCTTTGCTGTAGCTTGCGTCATGGTGGGTTCCAAGTCACTGGCTTATCCCAGGCTGCATGCTTGCATACGGTACCGGAGTGCTACTGAGCACAAGCCAAAGTGCAAGCCAGCAAAAAGATTTACAACTCTCAATTACAGTTGTAGTAAGCCTGGATGTGTCTAGGAACTGCAGGCTGGGAGGCTGTCTCCTGGGGACTCTTAACTTTTCCAGGAGCGTAACAGATGTGTCGGCTTTCTCCTGTATTAAGGTGTCAAAATGCCAGTGTCTTGAGCTGCTTGAAGTCAGATGGAGCCTTTTTGCAAAGTGAGAAATTAGATCTTGATTTCCCGATCCCTTATCTGCACAAATACCTGGAAAACTTTACCTGACACACATGCAACCTGCCCCCAAACACCCCAAAACCACAAACCTGGCTAGGGATTGTCTGCACAGAAGAATGTGTGCTTCTCCGGTCTGTCTTCGTCTGGGGACAGAAGTAGAGGGAAAAGCATGTAGAGTGAACAAATCTGCCTACAAACTTTCCCCAGTAACCGCCTTGGAAACGGGGGTTCAGGGAAGCCTCCAAGCAGAGCACTTTAAAAAAAAAAAACCCAAGCCAAAAACTTAAAGCACTAATTTTTGTGTTGCGAGTTTTGAAGAAAGACAGTGTAATACAGCAGTGGCATGGAAGAGTCATAGGACAACAGTAACGTTAAATGTATTTACTGGTGTCATTTAATGTTATTTAAATAAAGTTAAACATATCTTGTCTGTAAAGATCAGTCATAGTCGCTGAATTACTTGTCAAGTTAACTAATTTACTATACCTGTAGGCTCATTAATAATTGCCTAGCATGAGTAAATTTAGATATGCCCACTTGTTAGTAAAGTCTTCTGTGGTCTCACTAGTGTTTAGCTGTTATTAAGTGTTTTAAGTGGCCCAAACGAGTGTTTTCTATCTACTAAATGCATCTTCCCTCTTGGCTTAGGCATATTTTTACCCCACAAGGTTTTGCAGTTGATCATGTGGTGTTACCTATCTTACAAAAATGTTTTCTCCAGTTCACATCACTGATACCGCTTCAGAACGTGACAAAAGCAAGTGGTTATTTTTCTGTTCTAGATACGAACAAGACAGTGGTCATGAGAGTGGGAGTGAAGACGCCTTCTTTGACTCGTCACAGCCTTTCACCCTCGTCACTTTAGGCATGAAGAAGTTCTTTATCCCCATGACACCTGCTGCCCCGAAGGATCCAGCGAGCAGAATTCTTCCCCTGCCGTCACGCTTGGGCGTCTGCCTCGACTGTGACAAAGGCAAGGTGGGGTTTTACGACGTGGGCCACATGAAATGCCTTTATGAGTGCGAGGTGGACTGCTCTGGCATAATGTACCCAGCATTTGCCTTAATGGGTGGCGCGGCAGTTCATCTTGAGGAAGCCATCACAGCACAGTGTGAGGAGCACCACGACAACATCTAGTGCAGTAATCTCCTCCCATTGCTGTTCTCAGACAGAAGATGAGAGCAGAGGAATTCTACCTTAGTTTTCAGTCCTGATTAAACAAACAGTCCAGACACTTCTCACGCTCATGGGAAATGTTCTTTCAGGAACGCTCCTGCCTTTCTTGTGATCTGTGCGATGCTTTTCTCCACAGACTTTCTTCCCAGGAGGAAGCAGGGAAGAAGTTTGACTAGCAACCAAAATTACTCTTCAGGGGTAGAAATCTGCCTTTTATGAAACTTAAATCCTTATATAGTCAGTTTTGCATTTAATGAAGTCAAAGCTGACAGTGTGTAATTGCCATTCTCCTTTCAAGAAGTCTGCCTGAATGAGACTGAGCGGTCAAATGCTTTCCCAGTTAAGCCCTGAGCACCAGGGGTTGGGCCTTTCAGCATGAAATAACATTTGCAAAAAAAACCACCATGTAAAGCAGGGAGAAACCAGAACTGCAGCTGAATGTTTAGCTTGTGTTGGTACAGAGGAGGGTAAACTAGAATCTGATTGCATGTCATGTACCTTTAATGTGACATTAAGCTAAAACACTAGTTCTGACACCTGGCGTCATATAGTTGGTGGCATAATGGTAAGTTTCTTTTCTCTTCCAGGCTTTTACTGTAGGCTATATAAAATATGTAAAGTGCAATTCGACCTTAAACATCAGATTTTAGAGTCCAGAATCAGAAGTGTTTGCATGTGTGAGTAATAGTACCTGGTATTTAGGCAAAAGCAAATGAGTTATTGACGTGAGTAATAATATGTGAACTTTAAAAAAAAAATCAGGTATTTCTTTTAATACTTATTTCTATAAGTTAATTTTTTTTTAATCTAGTAGCAGCTTGATTTTTTTAGTAAGAATGTTAAAAATGCACTGATTAAGTTTCGAGACCCAATTTCTGCCTTAAAGGATGTCTCCCCTCAAATTCCCATTCCTCTCATGTTAAAAACTGTATCACGTAGTAGTTTTTCATAGAATCACAGAACGACGGAATTGTTGGGACTGGAAGGGACCTTCAAAGATCACCTAGTTCCAACACCCCTGCCGTGGGCAGGGCCACCTTCTGCTAGTTCAGGTTGCTCAAAGCCCCATCCAACCTGGCCTTGAACACTGCCAGGAATGGGGCAGCCACAGCTTCCCTGGGCACCCTGTTCCGGTGTCTCACCACCTTCGTTGTTAGAAATTCCTTCCTTATATCTAATCTAAATCTCCCCTTTTTCAGTTTAAAACCATTGCCCCTCACCCTGTCACTACAGGCCTTGGTAAAGTCTCTCTCCATCTTTCTTTTAAGCCCTCTTCGTATATTGAAAGGCTGCAACGAAGTCTCCCTGGGAGAGACTGAGAGTCTCAGTCTTTCTTCAAAGAAGAGGTGTTCCAGCCCTCTGACCCTTTTTGTGACCCTCCCCAGGACCTGCTCTGTGCTGGGGGCCCCAGAGCTGGATGCAGTACTCCAGGTGGGGTCTTGGGAGAGCAGAGTGGGAGAATCACCTCCCTGCTGGCCACCCTTCCTTCTGTGCAGTCCAGAATATGACTGGCTTTCTGGGTTGCAAGTGCACTTGCTGGTTCATGTCCAATTTTTCATCCACCAGGATCCCCAAGTCCTTCTCTGCAGGGCTGCTCTCAATCCCCTAGTCTGTATCGATACTGGGGATTGCCCAGACCCATGTGCAGGACCTTGCACTTGGCCTTGTTGAACCGTGTGGGGTTCACGTGGGCCCCCGCTCCTCAAGCCTGTCAAGGTCCCTCTGGGGGTGTCTAGTGAATGAACTGCTGAGCTTGGTGTCATCTGCAAAGTTGCTGAGGGTGCCTCCAGTCCCACTGGCTATCTTGTTAATGAAGATATTAAATAATATTGATGCCAGTACAGGCCCTTGAGGGACACCACTCGTTACTGGTTTCCCCTTGGACGTTGAGGCATTGACTACAACTTTTTGGACGTGGTCATCCTGACAATTCCTTATCCTTCAAACCCATATGTCTCCGGTTTAGAGCTAAGGATGTTGTGGGGGATCATATCAAAGGCCTTACAGAAGTCAAGGTGTATGATGCCTGTAGCTCTTCCCTTGTCCACTGATGCAGTCACTCCATCACAGAGAGCCACTAGATGAGTCGGGCACGATTTGCCCTTGGTGAACTCAGTTGGCTGTCTCTAATCACCTCCCTGTCTTTCGTATGTTCCGGTGTATCTCCCCAGAGATGTAACTTCTGTTACATGATCTTACTGGGCATGGAGGTGGACTGCATCTGTTTATAGAAATCTATGAAAAAAACCGTTGGGTACTTGCACTGTTAACTTGTGTTCTAATATAAGGAAAAATGAGGATCTAAAGTGAAGGATGTTTCTAATACATACTTGGTGCTTTCTAATTTGGGGATATGCTTTCTACTTTGGGGATAGTGTTGCATCTTGATGAATGTTTGTGAAGTATGCTTACTAAGTACGTGTATACAGCTGTAGAGCTATGAAATGGGACCTGAAAATCACAATACACTTAAATGAGTGTAGGTCATAACGCAAAAGCTTTGTGTGCTTTGCTGTCTGAACTGTTGTACTGATCTGGCCTGGAGTCCGCCCTTCCCAGTGTCCTCTCTCCTAAGCCTCTGTCTGGTGGCCACTATCAGAAGAAATAGGCAGAAATGGTAATTGGCAGAAGTGTGTCATCTACGCCAGGGTGAGCATGACAGGCCTTTCGGGGCTAGAACGTACCAGCAAGGGCGGCCTCTTGTCTGGGTCTCACCCACAAATGTTTCTGCCTTAGTAAGGCTGTGTGGAGGTATGTTCCACAGCTTCACTGTGTGCTTGTGTGGGAAACACGTTGATGTTCCGGGCAGCAGGTGTGAAGCAGTGGGTATCTTCTGGAACTTTCTCCTGCAGGAGAGATGGCAGATTGTCCCATGGTAGTTATGCTTTAGGTCATTTATTTTTGTAGTAGATAGTTATCGTAGCCTTTCTTTCCCATTATACCCTCCCCTGCATGTTTCACCAGGTGAAAGCCATTCTGTACTGGTGAGCATCCTGCTGCCCCTCTCTCCTCTCGCCTTCTGAGTCTGACTGAAGGAGCCCTCCATGCAGACACTCTGTTGCTGTGAAGGATGACCAGATTTTTGGTTTTCCTTCTTTCCATAGTCCTGAAACCGTATTTGCCTTTTTGGTCGATACCGAATATCAAGCTGATGTTTACAGAGTTTCTTCTGCAGTGATTTCCACACAGTCTTGATGGTTAGTTGTAAACAACCTGTGCGCATACAGAGTTTCCCCACCCTGTGTATTATTTTGCATTTGTTAATGTTTCACATCTGCACATTTACCTAGTCACTTAGTCCCGAGGGCCTTCTGCAGCTCTTCAGTCACTTCCAGACTGAATGCTCCCGAGTACCTTGATAGGTAACACAAACGTGATCAGGTTTTTGTTTGCTTGCTTTTCCAGATCTTGGAGCAACTTAAGTTGTAGTAAGATGCAGCAAATCTGTTTCTGCTGTTAAAATGTATTGTTCCTTTCACTTTTTTTTTCCCTGTCAGTCACTATTTAAACCACGATTGTCTAGTCAAGCACTGAAAACTTTTACGTGCTAGTATGCTCTGTCGAATAGACGACTCGCGTTCTTGTATGTGTGAGCTCAGTACTCAATCAGACCCAGAAGGCAGGATTCTCTCTTCAGTAGCTGCGACTTCTCCCATTGTGTAATCACCATTTGTCCGTTCATCTACCAAACTAGTATCGGCTTAAAGCTATAGATTGTAGTTGAACTTTACAGCTTGTTGTTTCCATACCAAATCTCCTTCCACAAACAAATGTATCGTTTTCCATTCCTCTGTTTCAGAAACTAGTCTAAATTACAGATTTTATGTCACGGTTAGCGCTCCACAGTTCCACATTTGCGTTCTTTATAGAGTCTGGACCAGCATCACCAGGCTTTGGCCTTTTGTTACTGTATGGAAATACTCATAAACTGAACAGTCTATCGTACATACGAAGACAGTCCCTCAGACTCATTTATTTTAAGAAAAAGCTTTTTAATAGTTTGAGAATACAGAAGTAAGATACACAAAATCTAGGGGGTTTTTCTGCTGTAGCTTTATCTTACATTCATTTAAGATATGCTCTGCTATGCAATTACTTAATTCTACTGGACAGACACTGACGCTACTTTAAACATTTACCTACCTTTTGATATGTCTGTTTGATATTTATCTTACTCTGAGTTTAAAAATTGATTTGGCTTTTGGTGTTACTTGAATACTTAGAATGCATTAATTAGTGTAGTCTATGGTGCTTACTCCATCTTACTAAAACGAAAAAACCACACTGTCAGAGGCACTGAGAACAGTCAGATTTTCTCCGCCACCGTGGAAGTGTCACCTTTCAGAAATACAGTTCAGCAGTACTTGCGTATCCAGACACTTACTTTTCCAGAGCAAGTTTCTTCCTATGAAACAGCACTTTACAATGTAGTCTAAGCTAAGAATGGTGTGGTATTGTGTGGATCTTTGTGCAATATAGCTGTTTGGTGACTACTGTGTGATTTGCAAAGCCCCGTGCAGGTGTGAATCATGTAGACACTTTTTAGATATCTAAAGCTTTAACAAAAAGGCCTTGTTTAAAAATATTCTGAAATGTAAATGTGATGTCTTTTTTTAATAAAAGCTGAAAATGCAGTAGGTTGGTCATTTGCATTATTACATCCTAGCGCTGGAGTACCTCAGTTGACGTAATATCACTTACGATAGATGACAGCAGGTGACTTGCGGGGAGAAAGCGCTGCTTTTGGTTCTCAACTCTGCCCGTATACTAGTACCTCTAATTTTAGGAGGACTAAAGAGTCTAGTTTGGATCAACTGCCACATCAGGCTGTCACTTAAGATGCTGATGTTAGGAACTTGGCTGCCTGAGGCTCCCTCTCCACGCAGGGGAGGAAAATGTATGTCCAGTAGGAACTTGGCTCTTGGGCATTTTCAAGGGAACGCACACATTCCATAACGGAGGAAGCAGACGGTGCTTAGCTCTGCAACCTGGGCAGCCCAGTCAAGGGAGCTAACCTGGGCTGGATGGACCTGCCTTGCTCTGCAGTTCTGGAAATTGGTGCCACTGCTTAAATCTGCATCCCTCTGAAAATTCAGTGTTTACGATTGTTGACGCTGCTGCTTTCAGGGTATATTGTAAGTTCCAGCTTCTGGTGGTTGCTGCCTTCAGGCCTGCTGTGCGTGCACCTGCAAGCGATGGAGGCTGTGTTCACAGTGAATGTCCTGTAAGCTGTGCTGGTGTGGTTAAAGCAGCCACACAGCTAATGTATGAATGTGTATACTTCAGGAGAGAAGGGCTGACGCTTGTGGGAAAGCAGGAGTTTTGAAAGCAAGCGCAGCATTCTGCTGAATTTTCTCAACTTTCTGATTTGACTGCTGTCCTCAAATATGTCATTCAACGGTATAAATGACAGGTTTGTTTATTGCTTGAAGCTGAGTAAAACTGACACTGTAGAGACAGAAGGCTGGCTGAGGAAGCACTTGAAAAGGGCTCGGGCTGAAGAATATTTGTGTATCAGCAAATGAATGCAGAGCTGACTGGCACTTCCTGAGATGCTTGCCATCAGGGGGAGACTGAGATGGTGCACGGTCTTTGGCTCAGCTCCTATTCAGTAATAACTTTCTGAAAGCTCATTTTGAGGTTCAGGAGAACAAACCGAGCATCTGTGTGAGAGAGAACTTCAGTTTGCACTGGAGTCTCAAATTAGAAAGAAGCGGCTTTGACTTGGCCAGAAGGATATTTCTAGCTCCTGGGCAAAATAATAAGGCTTTTTGTGTATTTATTGCCCAACTATAAACATTGCACTGGGCAAATACAACTTAGCATGAAAGGATCCATTTGTTTTAGCTAGCCTGCTGGTTGGACAGGCTTAGTCCTTGTTCTTAACCCTTTGATTTCTCCTGCCTCCTGTCCCATCCCATAAGACATCTGTAAGGGAGAAATGGGAGGCTCAAACACTATCAAAAAATGTTTCTCTCAAAAATTTATTTTTTCCTGCCTGTTTATTAAACTCTGCCTCCCTTTCGCTCCATCACATCTGTATCAGCTCGGCTTTGGTGCAGTTACTGGATTTCCTGCGCGTACCTCAGAGCTGGAAACGGCAGCAGTGTCCTCTGCTCCTCCATGCGATGTAACTGATGTAGGGAGGAGGAAAAACAATACTTAAACCTTTCAGAAGGAGACACAGAGAAAATTCCCTGGGTAGATAGAAAACTTTCACCTTTGAAAAAATAGAAAACTCTTTTCAGAGGAGAGGAGAAATGACTGTTTTCTTCCTCAAGGTCCACGAGTGACCATCGTGCACGGGTGGCTGAGCAGGGCATGGAGCCAGGCAGTCAGAGGAGGTTCCCAGCGGTGCTGCTAAACATGTACAGCCCACGGCGCAAGGTGGCACGTCCAGAAATGGCTGTTCCTGGGGTTGGTAACCCACTGCGACCTGGCGGGCTAAAACGGGAGGAAGTTCAGTGCGTTCCGCCCAGTTTCTTCCTATATGGCATAATGTGCAAATGATTTTGTTTCTGCCTGAGCTTGAGTAAAAAGATTATATTTGGCCTCTGTCTCCGCCAGTTGATTTAAAAGATGTCCATCTCCGGCAAAAAACTGTTGTCTGAATTGTTACAAAGACATCTATCCATTNCTATATGGCATAATGTGCAAATGATTTTGTTTCTGCCTGAGCTTGAGTAAAAAGATTATATTTGGCCTCTGTCTCCGCCAGTTGATTTAAAAGATGTCCATCTCCGGCAAAAAACTGTTGTCTGAATTGTTACAAAGACATCTATCCATTCTTTCTTAAAAAGAGAACTGTGCTGTAACTTTTAAGAGTAGAATTTGTGTTAATGCAATTTAAATAGGTTGGCATCCTTAGTTATGTCGCATGCCACAAAACCACCATAACTAAACCAGTGGAATGAAGAAAATTCCTTTAAGAAATACTCTCAGAAATACTCCTTCAAAACCAAGTTAAGTGATGAATGAAGATTAAAAATTAAGAATTCACTTGAGAAGTCATTTCATAAGAGAATTGCAGGGATCTCATCTCATCGGCTCATTTTCGGCGAGGCACACCGCGGAGCTA
>VZSC01002433.1:0-19920 GCA_013398225.1 Steatornis caripensis
ACCCTCCCTGTCCTTGTCTTGACCCACCAGGTTTTTTCACATTTTCTCCTCATCCCAGCGCGTGGGGGAGGAGTGAGCGAGTGGCCGCGTGGTTCTCTGTTGACGACTGGGCTCAAACCATGACACATATCAACTTCCAACTACTGACAGGAAACAAGAAGATTCTTTTTCATATCCCAATATATCCCAGACATTTCCCTTCTTTGTTTCAAGTCTGCTATTTGATAATTTCATTACTCGTCACCTAGCTATTTGGATGTGACCACACTTATTCAGGATGCACTCCAAGAGCAGAAACAAAGACAAGAAGCACATTAGTACACACCTGCACAATTCATTGTACTATTGTCAATCACAACAAACTGGAAAAATCACTTGGTTTTCTTTGTACCCATTAAAAATTTCAAATGTAATAAAATGAGGCATTTAGACTAGAATGAGGAATGCAATCTGTCCTCCTGAAGATAAAAGTATTCCTTAAAGGCATTCAAGACATAAGATATTCTCTTCCAAGAAAGATGTTTTAGCTAAGCCAGAGGATGATGACAGGGATTTTTTTAGGGGTAGGAATCAGACAAGACTGGTCTCACCCCAAAGCTGAGAGTCACGCTTCTTACGCTGATAAGATACTACATACACCGAGCAACATACTGATAAGACTGAGTTAAAATCAGAGGGTCTCAATCTTAAAAGAAAGATGTGTACAATGAAGAGACAGGACAAGTTCCCACTGCATGACAACAGCAAACTTCCAGGGGAGGTCCAAAACGTCCTCAATGAACTTTCATTTTTCACAGTCGAAACAAGATCGTAAACTGCTAAATTTGTTTTGGTTTTTTTTTTTGGTTTTTTTTTAAACTTGCATAAAAGGCACAAGACTGTTATGCCCTGCAGCTCTAGCTATCACTATAAAACTATCTTGAATGTAAGAGGTTACTTTCCACCAGAGGGTGCAAATCAGCAGCTGTGCTTTCAGTCCCCTTTAGTAACAAAATCCTCCTTCGTAACGGGTCCTTTAATCCAGTAACTCTTCCCATCGTTGCTCTATGATACGAATCACAAGTCTTTCAACAAGGAAAAAGAAAAACCCATAAGAAAAGGGGAAGTTCATCTTGAGTGCCTCTAATTACATGTACTTTTCCTGTCTGTACACAGCAAGATAGAGTCTCTGATCTGCTGGACAAAGAAATTCTATAAATAAATAAATAAATAATCCTAGCTTCAACCACATTTATTCCTCAATATTGTCTCTTGTAGGATATGGAATATTGAGCTCAGATTCTACAAAAGATATTTCTCCTCTGAAGAGTGACCCACTAGAGGGATCACACATACACACACAAAAAAAGACAACTTTATGTTTTCTACTTCATCCTTAGGAAGAACCTTAGGAGCTTATTTTTTACCTTCAATTAATGTTTCCTAGTCACTGATCCAATTAAAAAATTCTGAATGAATGGAGGTGAGGCAGCAGGGACAGAAAGGAACATCATGTTATTGACTTCATAAACACTCAGAAGGTTTCTAAACCAAACATCAAGTCAATTTCCCCAAGAACTTCTCTCACATTCTAACGATCTTTTATTCGCTGAAGTCTAGAGAACTGTATCAGCTGTTGCCTCTGAAGCAAGTTGTTTCCATTTAAATAAAAATACCGATCTCTTGGTAGTATCTCCAGAGAGGATCTGAAGTAAGCACAAGATTTCCTTCAAGAACAGAAAAGTGTACTAGAATTCTATGCTGGAGTTGTACTACAAAAATACAGACAAGTTGTTTCCAGTTTTGTTGGTTTTGTTTCTATCGGGGAAGATAATATACATATTTTATCATCCTATATATAACTGCTAGCACATAGATATATAGCAGCAATATCTAATATTATGGTTTCTTACTACAATATGGATAAATCAAAAGAAGCTTACCTTCTGCTGCGATACCGGTGGCGTAGTCATCAAAGGTTTAAGCGGAACGGTGTTGGTCTGAGGCGTGCTTATTCTTGGAGATACATATGATCTTGGCGATGAGGCATCAGATGTTAAAGACATTGGAGACTGATTAGATGGCTGAGCTATTAAAAAAATAAAATCATATCCTATTTTAAATGTGAATTAATTTTCTTTTGGTACTTTGCAGTATGCTATATTAGATAATAAACAAACACTCTCAACTTCAGACAGCTGGGGAGGTGAACAACTGAAACAATCAAACGTTAAACAACAATCCTAACTGAAGTATTGTATTTTTCCCAAACTTTCCACTACTAAACTTGTGGAGAGGGGGAAAGAGAAGAAGCTATTATGCAGTGCTTTTTTACACATGAAGAGACAAAAATTAATTTCACCTGCGATTCCTATTTTAGAGTGCTCAACTCTAACTGAAAGAGTTGCATGAGTTTATCTAGAAACCTACTCACTCATTCTACGCATCTACCAACGCCCCCCCAAACACATTTTAATTACCGGTTAAAAATCATCATTAGCATAATACTGCTTGCTTACTCAAAAACATGACTGCATTTATTGTTCTGGTTTAAGTTTCTAGCTTTATTCAGTTACAAATCACAATGTATTGAAGATACCTGAAGGAATATCTTGCCTGGATGCTGAAAAATACTATTTACAGAAGACTACAAAAAACCCCCAGCAGATAGAATAAACTAACTTTTAAGAATTTAAGGCATCCCCCAAGAGTCACAGTTGTACAAGAAAGGTGTTCAATCAAGGAGGATTTGTGTTTTACATTGAACATTAAATAACTTCTAATTAAAGTTCAGAATAAATTGAGAGGGTCTCACACATGTTTCACATTAATATAGTTAGTTAACATACGAAGAAAATCCCAAAAGGTGAGACAGAGAAGCACATTTACCCAGTTGCATGTCAGCTTCCTGCTCCCCAAGTAACAATTTCTTACCCTATCTTTGGAAAAAGAAGTCATTTGACGTCCTCTACACCAGATGGCCACAGATATGGCAAGAGACAGCTTCTACAAGTTTCAGTTGTATCAGCCTTTACAAAATGCAACGTAACAATTTTACGCAAGTGAAAAGAAGACTCTGAATACCTTGCGTAGACAGTTGTGCAGCTTGAGAAATTAGGGAAGTGATATTGAAAGCAGATGGTCCAGCAGTAAGAATTTTATGGAGTATAGACTGCAGAGAGGCTTGTGTCACAGCTGCTGTTAGAACTAAAAACAAACATTCTGTTTTACTGGCAATTCTAGAACATCAGTTTAAACTGTTCAAACTGGCTAAATACCTTTAAGTTGCATTTTCTTTCTGACTTTGTTCCTATATCCACAATAGATCAAAGAGCCACCTGAACTATTTTTCAATGACTTGAATTCAATTCATAAATGCTCGGCATGTCTAACCAAGTCCTTTACTTAGTAGTTTTCTCTTTGAAACATACACAAAAAAAATTCTATTAGAAAGCAACTTCAACTCTTCAGCTCGATCTTATGGATCAGTAAGAACTTTTGTAAACATAAAGAGAACACTTGTTCAATTTGTTATTGTAGTAAGTAGAATGCTCAGGGTTTTTTAAACTACAGTAATTTAAAAAGAGTAAAAAGCAAAAAAGTAGCATCACTTCAACTCACTAAAAGAGATGGGGCAGGGTGGAAAGGCTTCCTGTTCAAGGAAAAACTAAAGATCTTTAAAGTTAAAATCCAGACACTGTTTCTGCTTTAAAAAAGCCAAACATATATGTTCTGGTTTAGCTGTCCCATCCCCCAATCCTCCAGTAAAAAATTAATCATTTTCAACCAACTGTTTTAAAACTGCACTATGCAGGAAGAGCATCTTACAGTATGAGCCGATGAGACCCAGGCTCTGAACTAATCTTTTCAAAAAGGTCTACAGGCTCTGTGGGATACTTCTCAAACACAGGCTACCCCTGCACAAGTGTGAAAAAACTGCCTCACCAGCACAAACACAGAATAACTGCATCATGTGCACAGTAAGGGCAGTCCTGCTGCGCAAGCTTAAGTCTCTCTGCCCATGTGGACCTGCCAGCCAGGCCCTCATGCCATCAGGACAATACTAAACACTCTTGTTCCAAGACAGACACAACTGTTGCTCAGATACCGCAAGAGAAAATGACTAGGAACTTAAATTGGCAGCTTCCTAATAAAATACAACTGCGATCTTGATTGGACCTTCCATTTTTTAACACAACCAACCACAATACTCCTAGTTATTCAGTCCAACCTAGTACACTACAGTTTTAAAAGCTTCTCCCTGCAAAGGAAAAAAAAAAAACCAGCCTACTCATCTATAAGTACCAACCATGTTTTGCACTTTTAAAGTTAATTGACTCTGGGCATTACATGTAAATGTTTTGATTTCTATTTAAATGGTGATCAGTGCACAAGAAGCTCAAAGCAGCAAATAAAAAAATCCCACACCACTCTCTTCATCAGTAACCTGCCACATGCAGATACCATCGCATCAGATAAAATTACATACAAAACGCACCAACTGTATCTGTTCTTGCAGTGAAAGGCACAATAGCTATTTCTAAACTTTCTTCTAATCAACTACGCCAATGTGACAAAAATCTAAGGGATACACCGATTACATGCGCAAAATTTAACTTGCTAGCAAAATTACTGATGTGCTATTTTTATCCAGAGAGGCTAACATGTTCTGTTAAAGAAAAAAAGTTGACAGGCAACAAGATTTAAGAATCCCTAGAAGTTTCAGTATTTACAAACACATATTATTAGAATAGCATCACAAACTACAGAAAACAAAGAACACTGCATGAAACAAAAGAACAAAAAACTCTAACTAAATTTTGTGCAACAGATGAACGCTGACACAGCGATTAAGTCACCAGTCTCAATTAGACTGCTCACATACATCAGCATTTATTAGCTTAACAACCTTAGACATTACTTGGCTAATTTGAAAAGGTTTAACAGAAAAAAACAACCCCCACCAAACAAAAACAATCCCTACTTTATCTAGAGATTCATTTATTCACTTTTCTTTTAAAGTAAGGCTTGCATTTACTACAGCTTAGCATCCAATAAAATACTAATGTGTGTAAATAAGAGATTACATCAACCTTAAAGAATCCTTACCTTCATTGATTTTGGATATATCTACGCTAGAATTATTAAGCTGCAAGGTGGCTTGCAGAGCAGGCAGCAGCTGTCGAAGGAGATTTGGGTCCTGAAGTAACGGAGGAATTGGTGATTGTGGGACAGGTGAGACGGGAACTGTAGGAGCAGATGAAGCAGGTGCAGAAGCTGGATTCAGTCCAGAAGCAGAAGATGTAGAAGGAGTTGTGCAAGAATGGGATACAGACTTGTCCACAGATGCAGACTCTGAACAGAAGACAGACAGTAATTTTCATTTTCTCAATATAACCTGATGACTTCTCACTATTACGATATTAATATTAAATTCAGAACATGAAATGCTTAACTACTGTTATAAGAAAAAAGAATATAACAGAAATTGAATATATTTGATATCTAGTGTAATTTATGCTATTAAATCTAGTATTTATTAGGAACACACACACAACACAAATTTGTTCCACTTTAAGATATTGGACTGAAAGCTGCCAGTATTACGAACAGGAAATTTTTCCCCCCTAATTTTTAGGACAAACATGGGCCAAAAATCCCTTAGAGATTTCTTCTTTTACTGTGCATATAGTCAAATTCTAGGTTTTCATTCATGATTCCAATCTTTCTTTGGAAAATATACAATGAGCAAAAACCTTATAGTCCATGGACTTTATATATACACTAATATGTCAAATTTGAGGAGACAGTATAAGCCATGCTTCACTTATTCAGAAACAAGACTGTAAGAAGCTACAAAATAAAGACCAGGTCTATCCTACACAATCTAGCTACACTGCTCAGGATTCACAGACAGGATGATGAGCTGTACTAGAAATGTAAAACAAGAGCTGGTAACATCCCCACAGCAGAGTGGAAAAACATCTAAAAACGTACCTGCGCGTAACTAATTTCAAACGTGTCAGCTTCTTATGAAGCATCAAGACCTATACCCTTTACTTTACTAATCTAATTTTAGCAAATATCAACACTTAGTATCCACAAAAATGCTTAGCACTTAAATTCAATTATACTGTACGGCAATTTATTGTAATTAATGTTATTTGACTAATTTTAAATTTGACTTCCAGTTAACATGAAAATTGCGCCTCCATTCCAGTGCTGTGAGCAATTCCTGCACTGAAAGTATTTCCATGTACTATAGGCGTACCATCAGTTACCTCAAATATCCTTCCTTTAAAAAGCCTGAACAACTATATTTCAATTTTAACTTCCTGTTCTTCTCATTCCCGTTAAATCCATCAGATATCTCTGCTCTCAAATTCAGTCAAGACTAATGCCTCTATAGCACCCACCGGCTTGGATGAAGATTGGAAAGATGGACATAGAACCAAGATCTCACCCAGGATGCTTGCCTGTAATACTGAAGATCTGGATTTTAAACTCACCTCAAACTGGGCAGCGAATTTCAACCTGGATATTCTACATTTCATGCAAAATTCCAAATGAATGCTAAGATAACTGGCCTGGAAACTCTTTTACTCTAAAGATGTGTTTGAGGTTTTTTTCTTTGGAAAGATGATAAAGGTATGAAGAGGTTGACTTTTAGTAAAGAACAAAAATGAGAAGGTCTTGTTTTGGTTTACTACATAAAGAATAAAGTGTTACAAAATTTATAAAAGCTTTCGCTTTCTGACAGCCTTAATTGCAACTTTCGAGACTAATTTGCAGAAGAACCCTAAAAAAAATAAAATAAAAAAATGACTGAAACAAGTATCAATACATAAAGCAAATGAGATTAGAAATCTCAGTGAAAAGAAAGGGGATGTCTGCTTCCATTCAGTTACAGTACAAATAGTTCTTAATAGGTCACAAATACAAAAAAACCTTTTCCAGGCAAGTAGCTGAGAAATCTAAACTAGAAGAGCTGAAGAATTCAAATTTGACAGCTTGCAAGGATGCAACAGCCAGGGCACACAGACAGATTTTGATGTTTCAGGCAACCTTCTAAAAAAGAGGCAGCCTTATCTAGTTACAAGCTCCTCAGGACAAGGGGTTGGCTTTCAAAGTATCTGTAAAGGGACATTGTCACTTGGCCAGGAGCTTTCATAAGAACTTACAAAGGGACAAGAAGTGTTACAAAGACCAAAGAGGAAAAAAAAATTATGTTAAAAAAATTTTTATACGGTTTTCAATAACATGTGACTTGGACACTTGATTAGGTGTCAGCCCTCCCTTAAAACATTAACTCATTAGTAAAAGTCTCTGTTACAGAGATCTTATACACAAATTCTTACGTTATGGTGTTCAAAGAAAACTTATTAAGGCAACTGCAAGTCAAGAGACATCAAGCAAACGAGAATCTTCCCATACTAAACAGAAACATGAAAGGTTACACTGAACTTGGATTTGTCATAATCCACATAAGGAGATACACTGGCAGACAAAAGCAAGGGAATTTAGTACAATGGGACATGTTAGCTCCTAGATGTACAAGTCTCCTACTCTACAGTTTAGACAATCTTACAAAAAAACTCCCCCAAACCCCCAAACAAACCACCACCAAAAACCAAAACACTCTAATTTAAAAACAAACAAACACAACTAAGTAACTACTAGCACTAATTTCAGAACATATTTAATGTAGTTAGGCTTGTCTTCACAGTTAAATTATTTTAAGCAAAAAAGCAACTCACTGCTGTATTATTAATCAGCAACACCTGAGCTTCAGACCACACCACCATACCGAACCGGAAGTATTTTTCATCCACACTGCAGTTTTGAACACAAAATAAACTGAATCAAAGGCAAACTTGAGCTAACAATGCAGTGAAGACAAACCTTAAGACCAGTTCTGGACATTCACTCATTCTTGAATGAAAGGACTAAACACAAACTTCAATACAAAACCACTGAATTCCAAGAGGTCTGTAGAAGTACTTTAGTTCGAGTGAGCTTCTCTGCTATAAAAATGGAAACTCAATTACATCAGAATAACACAGTCCAGTTAATTCTTTTAGACAATACAGAGGCACTACTCTGTAGCTGTATTACTGCAGGCGTTTTAAGTATGTGTTAAAATATACCTGTGAAATATTTTTTGTGCAATCACCCAGATTAAACACCTAGAGAAAGCTATGTGAAAGAATGATGTTGTCCAAGTGTCTAACACTAACATTCTGATGTTTTAAGATGGTTAACATTACAAAACCAACAGTTTAAATGTTATGAACGAATATATCTCTATGATCATGACTATCTACAAGTACATCTTATTATAACTCTGTGTTACTGACCATCATAGAGGATGCAGAATACAATGAATGCTCAGAACATTACTGCACTTCACAAATTAAGTTAATTTATTCATAGTGCAATACAGAGTACAAACCTCTTTCTGCCCCCCAAACTTGTAAAAATTCCTGTGAAAATAGAAGTATTTCTTGTTTGTATGAAGTAGCCTGAATAGCTATTTTCTTCTCTACCAAGGGAAACACCTTTGTGATGAAAACAAACTTGCTAAAAAATACAGACTACAGATTAGCTCTGTTTAATCACAATTTTTATTACCTTAATTTAAACCAACCTATCTGACTCCATGGCTTCCAAACTGGACGCTTGATTTCACAGAAATTAATCCAAGAAATACTGCTGATAAAACAAAGCCTCTAAATATTTACACATCCATTTTTATACAATATAATTACAAAGGTTTAAAACTGGTTTAATTTATGACACTATACAGAATTTGCATGTTCTGCCTTTGAAGTTAACACCACTAGTCAAAACTCCTCAAGATGAAATGTTGGTTTCACAAAAATGCTCAGAGAGCACTCACTGGGGTGTGTGCGTTTCCCCTGCTTTTTCTACAAATAGAAGCAGAAACTTCTTGCTCCCTCCTTTTCTCCCTAATTCCCCTTTTCTGATCTGCTTTGAGAGGCTATTTCATTGTGTATTTTGCCACACAGTCAAATTTACTTCTCAACATTTAAACACTATTTCCTAGTTTCTAAAACATTTACTAGCATTTTTTAAAAAATGCTTAGACTTATACAGTCCTGTAATTTTTAAATGCTTTTGAAGCCCCAACCATTGTGAAACACAGTCAAAATGAAGTTCACTTTTACAACTCTGATACAGTGGTCTCTACACCTGTGTCAACGTAAGTTCACGCTCACTAACAAGCTAACTACAGTATTATTGCGAAATAAGGCTCTTGATTACATGGCCGTGATTCATAAGCCCAATTTGAACCATTAATACAGTCAGACTAATTGTGAACCTACAGCTGAAATTTTACAAACAGAAAATATGAACTTGGTCTGTGTCTTACACAAAAAAATATTCTTAAAGATGAACTACACTGCGAGGCCTGCAAAAGTCTGTGATTCAAGTTGCCTGCTATTGGACAGGGCAACTCTGTGGCCTCTTCACTGTCAACACCAATTTCCATACAAATGCTATGCAAATGACTCTTTAACCTCACACAAAACTTCAGCTATTATCATGAAAGTCTCAAGAAAAACTTTAAAAGGAAAAAAAAGAAAAATTAAAACCAAAAGCAGACTATAGCCTGCTGCGATCTTCACAACTGTTGAAAACTTTGTTAATTAAAATTTACATTTTAGCTCCTCCTCTGAATAAATAAAAAATAAGATTATTTTTAAATTATTTTTATGATTTTAAAAATAGGACTTTACACCAATTTTTCCATGATAAGATAAGCACATTAAAGTTTCAACTTGTGCAGTTTTTAAGAAAACTTCTAAAAAAATCCATTCACTTTGTTGTGACAATATGAAAATACAGTATGCTTTCCGACGATCGTGTAAACAAGCTAATTAGATCCAGCCTACATATAGAACTACAATATAGAACTAAACAAGTTGCTGGACTATCAACTTTAATCACATGGAAACAAACAAGCAGGAAATAAAGCCATCCAAAACAAAAACTAACTCAAAGAGGAGGAAACCAAAGTAATCAGATGGCAAACAAAACCAACTAGATGTGGAGACTAGCTTAATGTGAAGAACTATTAAATGGTTTTACATTTAAATGGAGCAAGAAAAAAATTTTATGAAAAACGAAAGTAATTTCTGAAGACCACAACAATTAGGAAAGAGCTTTCTATTCATAACCGTGCTGAAGTGTGACTTGCGATCACATCTTTTGAATAAAAAGGAGAGAAGTCCAAGTTACCGGGTAGTATTCTCTATGACAAGAACCCGGATGGCAAAGGCACGTCTTTGTTGCAGGTTTCACAAAGAGGTATCTGAAGTAAACTGAAGGCTATTGCTTGCCACAGAAACACCATGTCAAGCCAGAATGGAAGCGTTACAGCGTGTATTTCCAAGCAGCGTGGATTTTTTAATAACAAGGCCAAGTAATCCTTTCAGAAAAAAACACCACAGATCATTTTCAGAAGTTGCACCACAATGTTCTTCAATTACAATCTAGATACAAGGCGGCAAATGCTTTGCTTCTCAGTTTGAGGCAGTGCATTAAAATGCTGCTGAATCTTGCTGTAACCATCCTCTGCCCCTCACGACAAGAACCTTTGCTCCTAAGCAAACAGCTGATCCGCTAGTGAATCTCATTCTGAAAGGTACACACAGCCTAGTACATTACGGTTAAAATACAGTTATTCAGACTAGCTTGAATGAAAACTTGGGTGAAAAACTTCAGTCTTTTGACTGTTCAGCTACTCTGTTTCAATTAAGAGCTCTCCATACCAACACTCCCACACCTCTGCTGTGCCCCAGTCACCCCGTTCTACCTGCTGGAGTCCTTTAAGCACCAATTCCTAGTACTTGCTCACTCCCTTCGTGCCCACGGTGTGCTGGGATGTCAGTACGACAAAGAGATTAGTGGGGGGAAAAAGAAGGAAAAAGAGGAAATGCATTTTTTGTGCAATAACTTCGTTCACAGTCCTCCTAACTAACAGACTAGGACTCCCTATACGACGAGTGGCTTTAAATACTGCTATATATAGCTTGCTCTTATTCTGCCGCACATATGGACAGCTGATTTATTTCAACAAAGATTTTTTTTAATGACATGGAAATTACCCACTTCTGTTGACTGGATAATTCCCAAATTATCAATGAGACCTTTCCAGTGTTCCAATAGCTTTTACTACCAACGTCATTTTTTATGCCATTTAAAACAAAACCAATGCATTCCAAGTTGTTCAGATTCAGCACTACAATATTACCCAATCACTCTATTGCAATTGAGCTGTACCTTTGCTCTGCTAGCAAGTCATGCACATGCGCTCTCAGAGTGTGCTCTCTCTGGCAGGAAAATTGCATTATGAAGTTTCCAGAAATTCAGTGCCTTAGGGCCCCATAAACCTCACCTCTGCTGTATTGATTAAGCAACTACCACCTAGAGCAGCTAACTGAACTGCTTGATTTACTGCTGCTGATTAAGAATCATAACACATTCATCTGTCCTGAAGTACCTTACGTGTATAGTCCACCAAGTACTCTGAGCAGCAACAGTCTCATTTACCTTTTTTACATAGTTCAGTTCTGATCTACTAAAGACCTTAAGCCACACTAAAATACAAAAATATTTAAGAGCAATGCATTTTGTAAACACATTTGGCCAAACGGAACTATGGCAACAACAGTGTCTGGGTTCTCAAATACGCTCAAATTACCTAAAATACAATAAATTCCGTATTTTTGGATTACCCCAGTCTTCAAACTGAATTTTTGTATTTTATCTCTGTTGCCAAAATAAACATTAGAGCAATGCTCAGCAGACAAGTACAAAGTACTGGAAGAAACCTCTAACAGTCTCGCTAGTGTAATTTCTTCTAACCACTGTATAAATTGAGCAATATACTTAAAACTGCGAAACTCATCCAAAGAAGATGCAATGATACCGGGAGCAATGTTAATAACTGACTGCTAAGGACTAGCAAGTGTTACAAGTAGGAAAACCACAGGGTGACAAAAGGATGAGGAAGAAGCTCAGCTGTCACTGACCAAGCACTTTAATCTGTCAGCATCAGGGTCACAACCCACCCAGTGTTGCACTGGCCAGCTCGCTGAGTTTTGTCAGAAAAGTTTTAGAGTATTGCTGCACTAGAAACAGAAGTGCTGTCTGCTCAGACTTGGAGGAAAGGTGTGAGAAGTAGTATCCTACTGACAGACACACTGTTAAGATATGGACAACACAACATTTCATACAGTAACTGAATTAGAAATAGGAAAATGTGATGTGCCCTACAGATAAAGCAGCCAAAAAAGTAGGAAAAGCAACCCCACACTTTACCTGCATAAAGCACTCACAGTGAGCACAAACAGAAGCAGCAGATTCTGACTGGAACATTCAAACCAAAGGGTAGAGGTCAAATAGTTCCCCAGGAACTCTCCACTACTGCCAGCCATTGAGGGCAGAGGACTACTAACAGCTGAGCTATAGTTCAGCCAGGGATTTTATTCAATCTCCTTGTGGGACTACAACATACCCCTGCAGCAAAAGAGATTGAGCTGAAAAAAGTGTTGTTGTTGGGTTTTGTGGTTTTTTTGTTGTTTTGTTTTTCACAACTGTTACTGCATTAAAAAATACACACTAGGAACAGAACTATAAAAACAGTGGTACATATATGCCGGCGTAAGGCTGCCAGCAACACATTGACAAGAAGCAAGAACTCATTTAGGCAAGGACTACTGCACATACTATTCAGTCATTAGGACCAAGCTATTTTTCTAAGCAAAAAATACAGCTTTATGTCTTTTTAGAAAGAGAGAGGGATGGCACAGCTAGCGAACAGAAAAAGATCCAAGGCTGTTTGCTTTACTAGTGTAAAAATAAACCCCTCAAACTATTTTCCGATTTTACAAAGACACTTTTAGAAGATTGTCTGAACCGAGTGTCTCAGGACATATTTTTTTCATTTTGTATAACAGCTACAAACAAATACTTATAAATACCGCATACCTACAGTACTACAGGTTCACAGCCATCTCTGCGAAAATGTAACAGAAGCAAATTATCAAAAAACATCCCAATGTACAGCACTGCTTCCTCCCTTCTTTTAAATCTAAATGCATAAAATGCTACAGAAATTATAGTGGTCAAACTTCTTATTAAAAAAGGCAATTCCAACATTCACAAAAAAAGAAAAATGCAAGACTACTGAACACACTCTTCGTCTTTGAATGATCTCTTATCGTAATATAAGCTGCACTGAATTTCTCTGTTTCTGTAAGAGAGGTATTCAAGCAACATGTGAAAACTCACATTTTCTGGAATAAGTTTTTCAAGCCTAACATTTACCTATTCTAATTCTTCAATCACTTACTAACTTTCTGTAATCCACACTGTCTGAAGCTCAGGAAGTATTATATTTTCTCAAAATGAAGTGCCATGAAACACATCAACAAGGCAAGAGTATTACAAGAGAATCCATACAAACTTAAAAAAACTACATAGGAATACAGAAATTAAGTGATTATTTAACATGGAAGCATCCACAGTAACATGGATTCTAAAGTAAGATTTACAGTGTCAAGACTGCCCTGTGTGATCATTTTCACTATTCACACCCAACCGTAGGTTCTCAAACTAATGTTGTATGTAAAAAAATACTCGAACTCCCTGTCAACATTTGTAGCAAGTGTCACAACGGGAAATTCCTTCAATTGCAGTTAGATTCAGTTGCTTGATTTAAGTGGAAGCAACCAACAAAGGTATGCAGTAAAGCAGGGAAAGAATATATCCAGTTTGAAGTCTGATCACACCCCAAATAGGAATCAAACACGTGTCAGATTGAATAAGGGTTTGGTTTTTTTTAATAGGGTTTTCTTTCTTTAAGTATATTTTAAAGATAGTAATGACAATAGAGAGGATACGCTAAAAGAGAAAACACTTGACATCGATGTTTTGCACTGCCGTGTTTAAAAGTGCATCAAACCGCTATGAAAACATGGAGGCTGAGCTGAAGCAAGTTAACTACGGTATTCAGTACAAGAACCACGCATAAACTAGTACACCTTACTTCCTGCTGTACTGTGTTGAACAGAAAAAGGCTTGCTGAAAATCTTCTGTTCCTCTGTAGTTTATTTGTGTACCAGGTCATGTACAAATTGCACAAAGTTTCAAGAAAAACATACAAAATTTCTTTGTGTGCACAATTTTCTTACATTGCAGTATTTGCCAACATATGGAACTGTTTGGATATTTTGGATAGCCAAGTACACTTACAGAGATAAGTGTAAAAGCTGGAATTCTTTAGTAATGAAAACTGGAAGGCAGGAAAGCAAACACAGAGTGTAAGACCAATATCAGACTCTAGTCTTTGGTCTTCTTTTTAGCACTGCACTATTCTTCTGCAACTGGACAGACTTGCAAATATCATCAGGGCAACAAGCCATTTCTAAAAAAACAGAACTCTGTGTCATACTAATCAAGCAATATTTTAAATTAAAACCAGACATGTTTATAAAAAAATTACTTTTTCCCCTCCCAAAGCCTCCAAAATAGAATTTTCTTATACAATGTTGCTCTCCAAGAACTCAAGTATACCGAAGTATCACACTGTCACTAATAACACACATCTCCACTCTCACAATCTTCTTGAGCTCTTCTTCCCTAATAATGAAGTAAATCCAATTAAAATACAGACTTTTGAAAGGTCAAAACCAATGCCCAGTAAAGTCCTGATCTTCACTTGATGACTATAAATGTTTCTGGTACATATTATACAAAAAACCTAAACTTTCAGCAGCTTTAGAACTGAAGATCCAGTATATCACAAGACAAAGATCAAAACACAAGAAAAGCTGTTACAGACATGTACAAAATCGTGCTGCTTTCTGTAAGAATTACACTTGTGTTTATTGAAAAGTTTGACACTGGCATTCCAAAGAGTAACAGCAGTTGATAAAATATAATGGTCCAAAATGACTTTCAAATGGTGCAACTACGTCTATGTTAAGAATTCAGATAATGGCAAAGATTCAAAACAACATGAGGGAGGACAAAAATTAAAATATGTCCTACTAAAATGTCTCAAATTATCATTTGAAATTGTAATTTGCAGAATAAGCCAGTAAACAGCGAAGTTGTGTAAGATACAGCAAACGTGGTTTAAGGAGAAATAAACACATCAAAACAGTTGTCAGGTTCTAAACACACACAATCAATGGAAAAAGTACCTTTAAATTCTAGAACTAACATACTTTGAACAAGTGACACAAATGCAACGCATCATCTTAAATACTAGAAGGAATTTCTTTAGACATACCTTTTCTCTCTGTTTTCTGTGTGGGGATGGAAGATGTGGATGTAGGCAGTTTTGATAAAGTAGATGCTCCATTAGCATCAAAGGATTTCTTTGGCTGGTGATCAGATTGTAGAGAAAACGGACTAGGAGGAACAGTGCTTGGGGTAGCAGTTGGATGAACCACTGTTTTGATGGGATGCTGTACTGGAGTAGAACTACTGTGAGTCTCTGCTCTTGGCAGTCTGTAGTCTCTGTCATTGTGCCTGCTCGTTTGAGATAAAATATTCTGTGGGAGCATACTACTGGCGTCACTGGAATGCTTGTCTTCCACTTTTTTCAGGATTCCCCAAGTAACGTTGCAATAAGAAAAAAAGATTAAATTAGAAACTTGCCTAAGATTGCAGTGACTTTGATTAATACAGCTGCACATCAACAACTAGAGCTGATTGAACTTCTTATGATTAAAAAAAGCCTCAAGTAGATCAGCATCAAAAAAGGCAAGATTTAATTTTACTCACTGACAAAATGCATTTTCTCTGACCTTTGCTTGATTTAGAGTTCCGGTTAAGCACTGTGTTTTGATGAAAGGCTGCTTTATAACAAGTGTTACAGTCAATTTAACTTTTGAAGTCTCCTAAAAAAAATCTAAATCAAAATCTATTATTTCCATCTTATATTTAGCATGAAGAGATAATCCATGCCATTTTTCTTTTGTTTGCTGAAAATCCTCAACATCCGAGTATAATTT
Source organism: Steatornis caripensis (assembly GCA_013398225.1). Taxonomy (NCBI): domain Eukaryota; kingdom Metazoa; phylum Chordata; class Aves; order Caprimulgiformes; family Steatornithidae; genus Steatornis; species Steatornis caripensis. The sequence goes on from VZSC01002433.1 coordinate 16,032, forward strand.
AATAGCTTCAAATTCTCGCCTTCAAAGAATTCCACATCAAGTCACTTGAGTACTACTACAAAGAATTTACTTTCAATTTAATTAGTTCAAGAAGACTATATATTAAATGAGTGACTAAATGCATCTGTCACATGATCATAGACTTTAAAATAGGCTACACAGGGAACACACCAACCAAATACAGAGTAATTCTTTTGATTGATTCCTAGATTTTTACCTGTCACAAAACAAATAGCTACTGCAATATGCATTTCTGCTATCTTTTTGTAGCATGCAGTATGTTTTAGCATATGCAGTATGTTTCAGCATACACAGAAAAACAGCCCTTTATGCATCTCTGCCTTGTCACGTCCCAAGCAAGTGGGAGAGCGGTGTGAAAAAAGATCAATACTTTGGCTTCTACTCTTAAACCACCCTGAGAACTATGCTACAAATTCACCCAAACTACATCAGCATGCAGAAAGAATCTCACAGTACAGCCATTTCCCAGGAAAACTTGAAAAATATTAAAGCGAGGTATCAGGAAAAAAATTCCAAGTAACAGAAATTCATAGTCCAGGAAAAGCTTTGCTAAGAGCATCGGCATGGTAAAAATATGATTTCAATTATTTACACAAGCCTCTGAAAACTCTGATATCATAATCCATTAAATTAGCTTATTATTTTCAGATGTGAAATCAAGGTTTTAGAAGAGGCTTCTGCATCTCTATTTTTAAGCTCAGAATATGACACTGACAGTTCTCAACGATCACGACAGTCCAAATATACCATAAACTGTGCAAGCTGTTTCAATAACCACCTATAAAGAAAATTAAATTAGGCAATAAAAGCTGCAAAAAGGAGAAGTATCATGAAAAGCATCAAGCAAGCGGTGTACTAGTAAAGGCTCAAAGTTATTTTAAGAAACAACATTTGGGAGAGCTGTCTGTGCTATTCGCTTTGGCCTTTTTATATAAAAAAGTGAGAAAAACAGCTAAGGAAAGAGATTTTTTTTTTTTTAAGTTTGGAAAAGAAAATAGTAATGTAAACAAGGCAAGAATGTATTAGTGTAAAAAAACCCACATACTTCCACTGGCAAACCCACTGGCAGCTGTCGCCTGCATCACCTCTCTTCTGTAATCCCTATCTTTTGGAAAACTATTAACTGACATTTTGCTTGCTTCTTTTTGCCTCTGCTCTCTGAAGAAAAGAAAACACAAGTTAAGTAAGAACTTACACCATCTAATTATGTAACACTTTCTACAGGTGAAGTTATACTAGAGGAGTCAAACTACCCTAAAGAGCTTGCTGCTACAGGTGGGGTACGCAAACTCCAGTCATTGCTTCCTTACACCAGTGCTTGTCAAAGCCCCCAATATACCAGTTCAGCTCACTAACATTCCAACACAAACAAATAAAAAAAACCCACCCCAGCCAAAACCAAAACAAAACGAAAAACCCACACCCCATCAAAACCAAAACCACAAACCAATCATACTTCTCCCTCCTGCTCTGGATCATCAAGGGCTAAAACAGGTGCCAGAGGTCATGGTAAGGGTACACAATAGAACTTGGACCACAACCTTTTACAGCAGTAATCTATTAGATAAGCTCAACTGCTCTTAAACGAACTTAAGAATATTTGTTCTTCATACAATGAAAACAGAAAGACATATATACCTTTCCAGCCACTCTTTTGGTTTTTCCCATTGTGAAACTTCTGTTCGGCAGTTGTAGTAATATTTTTTGCCTGAAGAGCTGATGTGTTCAGACCAATCATCCGCAGAATCGTAAGCCTTTAAAATACAAACAGTGTTGGACAAGAAAACTCTACTTGAGAGTTTTAATATACAACTTTAAAAGCTTCCACCATTTAAAAAACTACATGGTGTCCTCATATGCGCCCATACTACTGCCTTCCATTTACATAATCTCTAAATGCTTGTTTCATTTTGACAGTTTAAAGATGTGACCACTACGCTCCTGTTGCACTGTGCAATAGCTTCCTCTGTTTTATTCCCATCAACCCTGAACCAAAATCTAATAGTATGTTTAGTGGGATAGAGTAATATCAATATTAATAACATAAGTTTTCTGCACCTTGAAACTTCCTCAGAAGTTATTACTTTTTCAAAATTTTTCTATGCTTCACACATATATCTATTCTCTTTTCAGTGCAATTTTTAACAAATACCACCCAACTACTAAAACTGGGATAATAAAGTGACTAAAATTCACAATGTGTAACATATCTTAAATATGTAAAATCACACTGTATTCTCCATACTTAGCAAAGTTCATGTAAAACAGTTCTCTTGATCTACTTCATTTAAATAATATAGTATTTAAAAATTCAAAACAGGTACCTCAAAGCTCTAATGATTATCAATTAGAATAGTTTTACAACATATAACAAGTGCAGTTTGAGTTTATAGTGTTTATAAAATAAAGACTCGTGCTGGAAAACTCAATGAAGCAGGTGATGTACATGACGCCTGTTTTAGACAAAATGATGAAAATACAGTGTGTATGCTTTAAACTGTGACAGTATGAATGAGGTGACACAGGGATGAATACCAATCACAAATACTTACTGCATCAGAAGTTTTGCTTGGATTATTGCTGGGATTAGAAGAATGCGAATTTGAACTATGAAGAGCACTGTGGTTATGTGAATTTTCTTGTGGAGAGTAACTGGTCCCTAGAGGAAAGAAGAAAGACGGTTTACCATGTGCGTTTTCAAAGAAATCAACCATCTGCATTCTAAGGAGGTGGAAGGGGAAAGGAGAGAGGAGGGGAGAAGGCAAGTTGTCCACAGTCTGGACCACAGCATAGTTCAGATGCAAAAGTATTTCAGGAGACCATACGCGTATTTCTTTTTCACACAGCATAAAGCTCACTTTGCCTTTCCAGTTACAGTAACACAGTATGCCCCTTCGCTAGTTTTAGTCTCAAACATCATTCCACTACAAACAGACAAGTAGCCTTTCTCCTAAAGTCAGAAAGTTTAAATGGGTTTATCAACAGCCTACACAGTTAAGATACACAGAAATCAGGTTTTAAGTTCACAATGCTGTTTCCTTACTCCTTTTGAGACTACTTGCAACCAGTTCTAGGTAACTATTTCTGTTCATGCATATAGATTACATTAATTTTCCTACACCTCAGTCTCTGCAATATAGATACTGACATCTAGAATACCAAAAGCAGCACCTGCTTCTGGCCTCCCTAACAACTGCTTCTCAAGGTAACCTGGTATTCTTCCTTGCCATGAAATCACTTGAACACAAAAGAACAGCTGGGAAACGAGAAGGGAGATAACTCTCAACACCGTTTACATCTACACTTACACCTAAGCTCAAGTCACCAATTATACCTGAACAGTTCTAATTACAATTAAACAAGGTCATCCATTAAACCCTTTGCAATCTTATTTTAGATTTCCTGCACTTAAGGCCTCCCATTCATCAAAAATTTCTAAGCAAGTAAAACCTCTTCTATTCTTATTTATATTATTTCCTCTTCTAAGTGTTAATTGTTGACATAAACCACATCAAACTCAGAAAAATAATTTTCTTACACATCTCAGGGAAAAACCTAGTTATTCCAAACACAACACTCTCCCTGTCTTTAACTCTGCCTTACTGAGAAGTTTCTAAATACCCAAGGACACTACACTACGTACCACCGGCTTCACATACTGTATAGTGATCTAAACATGAAGTCAAAGCGCTTTGCAAATGGCAAAGACTGTATCTGACAGGCAACTACAATAAAGAACAGTCCTCTGATAGTAGACTGGTATGTGGGAGTGAATGGAGCCATTAAAACAACTATTTTTTTAAAGTATTCTGAGGGCCACACACACAGAACATGACTAAATGACCTATCATGGTGCAGAACAGAATCA
>VZSC01002433.1:20254-33883 GCA_013398225.1 Steatornis caripensis
ACCCTCACAGTAAAGAAGTTCCTCCTCATGTTCAGGTGGAACTGCCTGTGTTCCAGTTTGTGCCCATTGCCCCTTGTCCTGTCGCTGGGCACCACTGAGAAGAGTCTGACCCCGTCCTCTTGACATCCACCCTTTAGATATTTGTGAGCACTGATCAGAAGATCAGGAGAGATTATAACACAAATTCTATCTTCTGAGCCTTCTGACTACACAAATGTTGATAAAATTACTATTTCAAACTTCTTCCTCCCCACCTGTAATCCTGCAGGTTAGAAAAACAGTCCATCACAAGAGCAAAGAGGTACACCACGACCAATCTGTTTAGTAGCCTACAAAGGTTAAAGGCTGACTTGCACACGCATGAGTTACTGCAACCTGAAACATCCGTAAGTTAGAACCTTTTCCTACACTATTTTGGCTAAAACCATACGTGTATTCTCCTTAAAGATCTGGGAACAAAAAAAAAAAAAAAAAAGGAAAAAGTCTTGTCCTCAAGTACAGCCTTCCAAAAGCAAGATGGTTAGTCCTACACCAAAACTATCTTGCATGCGCAGAGCCAGATGGAATGACTTACCACAGGAGTAACTTAAGCTTGTCAAAGCAATACTCACATCATCACATGCTTGTGATGCACACGAATAACCACAAAAAATGGAGCTTCTAGTGAATTATGTGACTTTACATGTTACGTATGTTAGAAAATTCCAGAATTTAGACTTTAATATACATTCATAAAAAAGGACACATTTAATTCCCCTAAACATATGCAAGAAGTAACTATAATTACAAGACTGTACTCCTCAGTCACACCATCTTAATTCTTTTTAGACACTGATTATGAGATTGCTGTTTAATATTTCTATATTAATCATTCTGTTAATAGCTTTTATTTATTTACGATACTCTTCCCAAACTCTAATGAGATAAAACCATTAAAATGTCTTCGTGTATTTCTGCAGGTTGCTTAATGCAGACATATTAGTTCATTTCTACTATGAGGTAAAATCATCTCTCTTTTTAAAGGAAAATAAGATGAAAATTTACCAGATGGCTTGTTTGAACAGTCTGATATTAGTCACTTTAAAATTTCAGAAAACATCAATGCAGTTAATTTACTGTAATCCCGTACGATGGATGCAGTAACACTACACCTTGTTCAGCATACTCAAGATGCAGTTGGTGATTTTTGAATACTGCAGTGGTCTAAATACACCACCACAGTGAATCTTATCTAACATGCACTTTCCAAACATGACTAAGAGCCAACAACATATGTATTAAAATCCGTAAAATCCTTTAAAGCCAATTCTATCCAATCAATAAACAAACCCCTCAAACTCACTGAGCAGACTTTCAGCCCCCACATGGTCTAACAGCTCAGCAGCATCCCCCCACCATTTCACCCTGTTGCCCAGCCCCAGTACTGAGTCATCAAGCACCTTGGAGTGAGTATCAGAGCAGCTGCAGCACTCGCACCCACCTACAGCTGGCCCTGATAGTAGAAATGCCCACTATGCTATGCGGCAGTTGCTTCCTAAGGAACCCCCGGGCCTCTCAGCGCTGTACTGCAGTCGTCCTAGCAGAACCCCCAGGTCACACACCCATGGGTTTGTCTTGAATCGGAGATCCTGCCCTACCTGAGCTGGCCTCAACTGCAGAAAAACTGATCATGGCTGCTCCAGCAATACCTACCAATTGCCTCGGGTCGCCAGGACAAGGCATGTGAGCTTTTACAAGGGCCAACCATAAATACATACCCAATGGTGTCTAGGACAACTACACAGTGTAATTACAGGTGCAGATTCACCCCCATACTTCTATTTTATTTTATGCATAATACCGCTTTATGTTTGGATCAGTACCCGAACCTTCAAGGTGAAAGCGCTGCCAAACTGTTGGGAAGCTTCCAAGACCAAAGCAGATGATGTTCTGGAGAACGAGTTTTAGGCACTTCAAACAAGTTAAGGGCTTAAAGATCGTATGTAAACACCAAAACTGCATCACCAAATTAACCACATACTAAAACTTCGCTGCCTTGGTGTAAAAAGGTACATACCTGCATAACAAATCACCTAGGAATTCTGACAATCCAGGCAAGCATTGCCAGCTCAGGTTGCCAGAGAAAGTTGCTCAAGATCTTTAAAAGGCCAAGTTAAAATGGTACGCAGAGAGCAATCAGCAAGTGGAGATTACCTCTAAAAAGAAGGGAGGTTCCCCTTACTTGTATGCTAGCTTTCACCATTAGCAAAGCCTAACCCTGAGCCATTTTAAGGTGGCTGTGACTTGCAATCAGCTCTGTGTGTCCTAGCTGCATGCCTGGCAAAGTAGATGATGAGAACAGGATCACTACGATTAGTCCATAACCCAGAAACAGGCCTGATAAGGTAGACAGCACACTACTGTCCCTCAAGACGTTTCCTTATAGCACTCCCACCCTTTCCTCTTACAGTTAGACCTTCCTTACAACTCTCACTTTCTTCAAGAAACAGGGATAAAGAGACTTGTTTTTAAAATGCTTATTAGCATACCTTCAGATTTAGCAATTGCAAATCTACATCTTTGATGCACCATAGGGAAACATGTCATTATAAATCCTTCAGTTACAGAACTCCCCATGGAAATATTTACTGCACCATTACTGTGACTTTCCATAGCTTAATCATTATTTTGGAAGCAGTTAAATCTTGAAAGAGCTATTCCTAACTAGAATATGGCCAAGAAGGGCATCAGCAGTACAGTTATAGAAAACTGTAGTGGTGCAACTGTGTGAGCGGGCCTTCACTAACACCATCTCTAGTGATGAACAGGTCACAAGACAGGTCAGAGTCAAGGTTAAATTATCATAACTTCAAGTCTTTCAAATGAAAACCACATCTTCCTCACTAATGCATGAAAATCAGCAGAAAGCACAAAAAGCATGGTTCTGGGAACCAATTCAAAAACCAGGTTGTGACATAATGCCTACTACAGATCTGGGATTCTGATGTTTTTGTAAGTAGTTTCCAGATCTAAACTGCTGAATCCAAGACAGTCTAAACTGCAATAAGGCTTCAACACTGTGCTGAACTTGCAAAACCAGACATAACATAGGGTTAAATAAGAATACTCGATTTTTCCAGAGTCACCTTTCTCTAGTAATTTTCACATTTAATTAATGTCTCCATTAACAACACTTCAACTCTATGAAATTAAGAAAAGCTGAAACTCTGAATTAGCTAAGGATCAGACCGCTCTAATAAAGCAACTGATTTCTCTCCCTTCTCCCCTGCTGTCTTTCAAGAACAAGCTGAAACTCTTTCCTTTCCAAAACCTACACTAGCAACTACAACATCCATTTGTACCAGCAAAAATAAATTTTCTTGCTACTTGATTAAAAGAGTAAAATACATCACCATGCATTCCACACCATCCTCTGGCATCCAAGTGTCTTAACCTTATTAAAACTCTTTTTAGCTCATAACATTATACAATATCATAATCTCCAACTGAAATGCACAAACCAGAACATAGACATATTAGAGTTATCGTCGAAAGATAATTTACAACCCAGATCAGCAAACAGTAAAAAAAAAAAAAAGGTATTTTTCACCCTCTTCAAACAAATGTACACTGAGAAATTAGATAATAAACAAGTTCACACACCTCCACTCACACCCAAGATTTCAGCCAGGCACTAACAGTAAAATTACAGTAGTTGCAGTAGTCCAGTATAGTGTTGCACTACATGCTAGTTAACTTTATACAGTCTGACACAGATACAGCATTTACGTTTCCTTTTCAGTCAAATACCTTGTTAATATCCTAACTTGTCCTTTTGTCCATAATAAAAAGCATCAGTGCACCTAATACGCAGGAAAGTTTACAAATGCTCACCAGCTGGGCAGGAAGTATCAAAAGTGCTCCCCAGCCATAATGAGTGCTGAAACTGGAACTCAAACGCAGTTCTCCCCTTCACTCCCTCCAAACGGAACTCTGATTCAGGAAGGACTCTAGGAGAGTCATCTTTTCTGTACCCAGAAACCAGGCATATGGAAAGAAACACTGGGCAGCAGAAAAGCAAGGAAGTTCATTACACTTGTTTCAACTCCATATAGACTGTTCCATGACTCCACCTTCCACCTCTTAGCTAATAGGTAACCAAATTCACAACTGACAGACAACAATTATTTGTTAACACAGAAAACATAACAGCAAGACAGTTAATGGTAGTGATATTTTAAGGGGATAACTAATGAGACTTGTTTAAACAGTGAACCCGATACAAATTTATGTTGGTAAGCCTAAATTAAAACGTCTGAAGTGTATTTCAAATGACATCTTTGTTACTTCAGAGCAAATCATTGTGCAGAACACTTTCTAAAGTACTGCATTAAAGTTCTGCACATGGGAGGAGAAAAAGTAACACAATGGGAACGTAACATCCAACATCTCAGCAGTAACTGAACAGCCTATCATGGCCATTTTTGTTTGCCACATGTAAGAGTAGTAAGACAAAACACAATTTTTCTTCACTGCATTTTTATGTGGCCTGCTGTATTGAAATAAAATACGGCTTTATTCCATAGGCAACTAAAAGCATAAAAACTTGCAATTTTTCTAGCAGAGCAAATGCCTCAGAGAAAACACCAACTGTGCACTAACACTTTCCAGAAATTCATGACATGCTAAGTTGAATGCACAGTGCTCTGCCAACAGAAAGAAAATCTAGCCTGATCACTGTACTGCCCAACTGCCCAATTACGTACTCATTATGCCCCCCAAAATAAACGTTTTATACCAGTCAACAAGTAGCTCTATGAGCAAAAGAGCTTACAAAGCCTCATTTCTTCCCTGCCCTCTCTCCTACTGTAACTCCTATCCCGGACTGCAAAGTCTGCGCTCTTTTGTAATGTTTGACTCACAGGATAACTTCCCAATGTAAAGAAGTTTTCTTCTTTTTCTCCAAGTTACCATTCACACAAAATTTCATGGAAATTAGTCCAAATGTTAGTATAAGCAGACCAAGACTCATACATACATGGAGTTGGACAAATGACCAGTGAGGGTTGAAACTGATACTGTAAGCATACAGCTCTCTTCACAATCTTCTAATACGATAGTAAGAAAATGACACCTCAAGAAGCCAGGAACAGTAAACCAATAAAAATCAAGGACTTGTATTGTTTTACTAATGAAATAATCAAAGAATGCCAAGATATTACTGATTATTAAAATGAAACAGATTAGCTTCAAATTTTATCTTATACGTTGTGTAACATAACAGTAGTTTGCTATTATGCTGTCTTCTGCTTTTTAATTAGATCTGCTCAATTTATTTTGGAAACAAGTTTGATTTTAGGGCAAACAGTACAAACTGCTCTAGAAAAAAAAACATCAAAAAGGAGAGCAAAAGGCAGTAATAAAACAGTTCAAATTAAATTCAAACTTCTGAGTTCTCATGCAACAATTCAATGATTTACTCCAGCAGCTAACAGGCAGGCCGTTTTCCTATGGTTGTACTTCAGTCTAAATGGATGTAATAGCTTGGGTTGTCCTCACTGGTATAACAGATATAAACTTATTTTTGTCCAACCACTCCCTTCTAGTTTGCTCCTTTCCTTGTTAAAACTACAGAAACATAACTAAATAATTCTGGGGTTGTTTTCTTCCTCCTGGCAGCCCACCTCCCAGTAGCAGTGAGAAATCACTTTTCAACTCATACATAACTTACAAAATGATCAGGTTCACTGAACAAGGTCCACTGAATCCATTCGAGTTTCTGGAATATCCAATACTCAAATGTCCCAAGGCATATCCTTCACAAAAGCCTAATGGATGAAACATGCATTTCCACCACACTCTAGACAAATCCTTACCAACTTTCTTCTTCAAAGAAAAACAGTATATTGACAGTTTTCTTGATATCTCAACAATTAAACCAAAAATAAGCAAAAGACTGGACAAATAGTTTTACCATCATCTGTAAGAATGTTTATTCTTTCTTTTTGAAAAGCAGTACGCACTATCATTTGAAAGAATTTGCCTGTTTCTCCTAAATTAAGGCAACGTCCAACCAACCTCTAAACCTTTCTGGTAAGAACATCTTAGAAAGACCCAAAGGTTACGAAAGCAGCTACTTTCAAACAAACTGAAATCTGCAAGTTAAATTTATGTGAAATTGAGAACTACAGATGGACAACAAACTCTTCAGATTTACATTTGCTATTTCCTCCCTCTGGGTTCAGGTCACCTAATGAAAAAAATGCTACCAACATCCTCAATACTGCTTGACATATCTAAGGCACCCGCTTTATTTGAGATCAATCAACTTGAAAAAGTAGTTTCAGGAATTTTACCCATAAAAAATATGAGAGAGTACCATGAACTTCAGCAAAACAGAGGCATATTCCTAACTCTCCAGCTCATGACCACAGATTTCATCAACATGTTACATAAAAACAAAACTCACTGCTAGAGCATCACTGATGACAGACAATTTTAAAGTCTTTTTAACCTTGCAACACTTGTTAATGTTATTACATTTGTATTAAGTGGAGTGGAACATCCCTCTAAAAAAGAAACTAGAGGTAGTTGAGAATAAAGCCAAAGTATGCTTTCATTCTTGACTAGCTCAGAAAACATTTAGATCTCTAATACAGTGTGAGAGAGCGCACAAAAGAGGTTCTTCTGTTCTCAAGTAAGAGCTTCATACAGAAAGGAATTTTCTACTTAGTATGACACGCAAAATGAGTAGTGTTAAGACTGACAACCAGAATCCTTACCGCAAACCAAGAATGGTGTTAACTCCAGCGTGGATCAGCACAGTATACAGGCAGAAGACTGAACTTTCCCCTTCCAAGCCTTCCCCAGCAATACACCATGAAGCTCAAAGGAAGAGCCCTCCCATGAACATACTGTAATACAGTACTAAGACATCCAAGTTCGGTAATGGAAGTATAAAACACCACAACGATGCACTATCCTACCTCAGGCAATAACACTTCCAGAATCCAAATCAACTTGGAGTAAGCAGAAGACCGTCTGCCATCGGTTTGTGCCTCAGACTGGTCTAATACATTCTCAAAAGATAACAACTCCACTACATAAACACAGTAAGATAGGCGTAAACAGGATTTCAGGTTACGTCAAACAAAGCACATTAAGGATTTTAAACTAGGTCATAAGTAGAAACTAACTTTATAGCTAAGCACCTGATAATAAGCAGTTACCAAAAAGATGGAGAAACTGTTTGCTTTAATAGAAAACAGCACGCTTGAAAGTACATTCACTACACATCCCAAAAAAACATTTCACTTCTGTCAGATCCCCTGAATCTATTTCTGCCACCACTGATATCCATTAAATGTCAGTAGATAATACCAATTTACAAAGTTTTTCTCTCAAAACCCAAGAAAAAGAAAAACTAGAGAACTCAAGACATTTCTAAGAAATGTATTAGTCATCCAGGGTATTTTTAAATTATTAGCAATAGGCACATTCCAGTGTTTTCTGAAAATTAGGCTTAAGGTTTACTAAAACTGGATAAACACTGATGTTAAACAACACACACCTCAGTGACGTAAGATGGAAATTGCTTAAGTGCAGAAACTTTTGAAAACCTGGGTGTTCCCATGTTTTAAGATTACAAACAGCACAGTAACACTATGAAAGACTGATACACCATGAACCGGTCATCACTGACAGAAGTTTGAATAAAGTCAGCAATGGTGCAAAATAACATTTGTTTACAAAGGAGGGGGAAAAAAAAAAAAAAGTGGCCAGAACACAGCTCTGAAACTACTCCTCCATTTTTTATGTATCAACAGCACCAAATTAGTACTCTCACTCCGAAGCTCCAACCAATTAAGCAAGGTATGACAACTTAATCTCCCTGATAAAATCCTCTGAGCAAAACCAAGATTAAATAAGAACGAGGCCATGTTGTTTAGCAACTCTCAATTTTCTTTTAATATTTTGGGGATAGTTTATTGGAGACAAAGAACTTCTGCATTCACAGAACCTTCTGCTTGTATTACAAATTAACTTGAACAAAAGTTTCCATTACTCAGTTTAAAATAAGGCAGATTCAGTTGCAGCTTTTTCCGAACACAGGTAGTGCTATGCAGTGACAAATGCTCACAACCTTAATCCCATCCGAAAAGTTTCCTTCATTTCAATTGAGCATGCACTATTACAAATCAGCAATTCTACAAGTACGTGGTGTTGTAGAAAGCTTAAAAAAAGGAGTCGCTATAACAAAACATTACCACAACCTTCCAAGAAGGTTAGTCACAGACATAACTATTACACTTATATTCTTAACAAAAAGGCTGTGGCAGAATCAATGCCTAATCACATTAAAAAAAATGTAAGAACAAAAAAGACACCATGTACAGACACTTCTTAAATGTGTCTTAAAAATGTGAACTCTAAGTCACATTATCTCAAATTCGTATCTCAAGATACATCAAATTTGACCACCCTCCAAAGGCATGCAAAATTTTGTCTCGTTTGGTTCTATTCAATTTTTATTTTGTAGGCTAACAGAAGGAAGCCTTATTCGTCGTTCAGCTACTTAATAATCATATCTGACAAAAATCAAACTCCACTTCCACATAAGATCACGGCTTAAGTGCTGGTAATATTTGCCAGTTGAAGAGAACTTTGCTGTAGCTTAGAAGAGAAGCAATGTCCATGAAATTTTTACTAACTCATCACAAATCAGCAAGCCAACTTGAAAATATTTAGTATTAGAAGCAGCATTTGCTCAATAAACTTTTACAGGATAACTTGTGAAATGATTAGGCTTAGAGAAAATACTCTTTCAGTTCAGGACATGCTATACCACATATATATTTATTACAGTATAGATATGCAACAAGTATAAGGATTTTAATTTTATGCTTATTTAATCTTCAATTGGGAATTGTTTTTGAAAAGAAGAGATGCTAATAACATTGAAAAAAACCAAGTCAAATCAATTTCTGCTGTATAGAAGTTCTTCATTAAAAAAAGGAATGCTGACCCAAGGCTTGGAGTGGGGGAGGCAGAAAGCAAGGATCTACCTAAGAATTAATATATATAGTGTTGTGCTTTTAGTACAATGGATTCACAGCCTTAGTTTCAGGTTGGAAGTTTAGCTCAGCTGAATAAAGGTATTTTGCAATAGGGTCTTCAAATATCAAAAGCACAGTAGGCGACAAGACAGTATTTCCCTCTTCCCACTACGTAATTCTTAAATGTATACTTAAAATTCATCTGGTCTTTCCTGGAATTTCCTTGCTAAAGGAAAACACCGCCTCTCCACAAAAACTAAAGTTATGTTTACAAACTAAAAAAACAATTTTAACAGTGTTGTTGCCTAAGTGTCTAATTTTATTTCCCTAGGTAAACACTCTCAAAAGGGCTACACAGAGACTGCAATCATTAGTATAGGCAGTGTTTTGCTAGTAAAAAAAGTGAACTTTACACTACTTGCATTTGAAGATGATCATATAGTATTTGTCATATAAAATCAAGTAGAGATCTTACCCTTTCAATATAAATCAGCAGTTCTGAAAACTCTGTGTTAACCTGTCAGCGGCAGGTGTCTGAGCAAACTACTCAAACTACTTAACTAGAAGAGATATCAACTCCCACTGATTTTATTGAAGGGGGACACCTGACCTGAACACACCATCACCCAAAAGAACACAATTACATGAAATAAACACAGCAGAAAAAAAATGGATAAAGCACATCACCTAATTTGTACAGAAAACTTTATGCACAGAGGTGCATTATTTATATGTCTTACTTAAAAAAAAGTATTTTGGGGGGGGGTCCACATTTGGGAGTGAATAGGCATGTTTGAAACACAATAAATGAGGTAAGCGGGACAGATCATAATCTCATTTCCCCGTTTTTGCTACTGATAGATATGAACAATTTGTAACTCTTAACTCTACCAAACTCAGTAACAAATCTATCTAGGAAATCACTGATGAAGACTGTTGCATAAACCAGCATGATATTTAAGAAATTTAGTAAACCAAGGGAGAGGAACTAATCCATGTAAGTGGGATTCAGTTGTAAATAATGCTTCTTAAAAATATTCTCCCGACATGCCTAGATATATCAAATTTCTATAATGATATGGTGAAATATATAATGCTTGTCTTGAAAAAAAAGCTTAAAAAAAATTAGTCTTACTAGGGATACTGAAATTCCTACAGTAACAAGTGTAATGTGTTTGAAAAAGAGGCAGGATGGATTTTTCAAAAAGTTTAACTATGCTGAGATCTTTTCCACAAGAAAGCACCAATATTGGCAACAACACAGTAACTCTGATTGAATCTAGTAAAGTCTAATATTAACATCCCCATTACTACAGATATTTTTTCAAATTATGTTTTCTTCTAATAAAAAGGCTGGTCTTCAGATTCCTGGAATGTGCAGATTAAAGAACACTACTGTCAAAGCCAAAATCACTGAAATTTTCTCGAATCTTTAGGTACAGTATAAATTTGAAGCACTCACTTCACTAAAACAGGCCAGAAATTATTCAAGTTTTTACTAAAAAGAAGTATATTTTAACAAAAATTTCTAAGTATTAGCCGATAGCATTTTGATTCTGCAAAAACTAATGAGCATGTTTACAGTTTATCTTTTCACAAGCTTTTCTCCGGTAGGCACCTTCTCAGTCAAAACAACTGTACGCAGTAATGACAGTGCCAGTTTTGAAGTACACTCTTCAGAGGAAAATAGCAAGTAGTAGTAAATAAAAGATGCATGGTACTTGGGATTAAAATAGCAATGTTAAGATGAAATTCCTTCTTACAGAATTATCAAATGAACTGACCCACCAAAAAACCCAAACCAAACCAAAACCAAAAAAACAACCACAAAACCAAACAAAAAATAACAACCCACACTGATTTTATAGTAGAAATTTCATGAGCCACAAAATCATAAGTCTTCAACCACTGCCTCCTAAAACCAGAAAAGGTACGAACTGATCAAACACAGTCAGCTAACATTTTCTAACCAAATATATAAACGTATGAAATGACACAATGTTTTCATAACATACAGCCTTTTTTGCATTTTTTAAAACAGGTATCACAAACATTTGAAAAATAGGAAAATGTTAATTCTATGAATTTCTTTAAAATGCCTTTAGATTTTCTCCATGGTAAGAAGCTGTACTAGTTCAACCACGATCAGGCTTTATCATTATTATTCAAAATGTTAGTAAAATTACTGCAAAAAGGATTCGTGACTGATTTCCATTCAATACTGGTTTATTTAAGATGTAAATAAAACTGGTTTAATCTCTATATAAACAGAAGTAACATAGTTTATCCTGCTTCTCATCTCATCCTGGAGCCATCTTAGTCTCTAAATCCAACTCTGTTTCTCACATTCACAGCCAAAACTAAAGCTAAGGACAGGAATCAGAAAAATGGATAGCAAGGAACCAGATGTCACTGTCAAGCCCTCGTCCTATGTCCAATTAGCCTCTCTGCTTCCTTTACAGCCACAATGAATTAAAAGAAAAATATCCAGATAGGTCAGCAGACTTCATATGGAGGCAACAAAAAAATCCCGACTGACTACAGTTTCATTTGGTTAATTAATTCTGTATGTTGACTTTATTATCTTACATATTTGAAAGCTGCCCTGGCAAAGACATTGACTATTTAAAGCTTTATTTAATAAATGTTACAAGTCCTTTCTGCCTATAACACGCCTCTTCAAGAAGTTCTGCAAGACACAATAATCACTTCTGTTGAGTGAAAACTTCTGTACCACAATTCAGAAGGAAATAGATTCTTAATCTTTAATTCTCAGTACACTTAAGCTAAAGCCTTAACTGTAGTAAATAAGAAGAAAAGATGTGGAATTGGAAACAACAGAATTCAATACAACTAAACCAGCTTTTAAATGTAACGCCATACTTTGGGGGGGAGAAAAAAAAAAGAGAATTTCTGCTTCATTATTCCCTAAATTCACTTCACATTATCCTGCACAAACACGATCTACATACAGTGAGTTTAAGGAGTACAGTATTTCTCCATCCCAAAGAGTAATGTTTTACCTACAGAAGCTATCAATTACTCTCCAAATTTCATAGTAACAAATTTAACTTTGAAATCAAATATATGCTGGGAGGTGGTGAGGGAGGAAGGGAAAGGCCTTGTAAATCACTCTAAAAAGCATGTGAGACAAGCATGTCAACCTTTCTGTAACAAGTTCTTCTGGCAAAGAAAACAAGAAATTTAAGAAGAGATTTACGTTCTGTCATATGCAAATTCTTGAAATCTGAAACAGCAAAGTAATTTCAAGATACTCAAGATATTGCCCAACTATATGAAAGTGTGTAGTTATGGCCAACAAACTAAAATCCAATCTGGTAAACATATACATCAGTGAAAAACATCAAAAGTCTGCATTAAAATGGAAGTGTAAAATCATCTTTGAAGAAATACACTCTACATACTAATTCTGACATAAATTGTACTGAACTGCAGATAATTTCTGAACAATTTAGATGGCAAGAAATTTCAGAGATCAGACAATCTAAATTATATTCAATCCTGAAGAGTTTTTAGGATAGCTGCTCCTAAAAAAAAAAAGTATGCACTGATAAAGCACACAAAACTTAAAACTGTACCCATGCAGCAGGCACCTGCAAATACTGAATTCTACTGCCAACAGATTCACCATAGTTCCACCTGACCACACCACAGCACTCAAAACAACATATTCTCAGTGACCAAAAATCCTACAATGCAGTATGAAACACATTCACAGGTTCATAATCCTCACATGCCATGAGCCAAGATCAACCACTGGTGGCGGCAGGGTGTAGTGAAGTTAGCACACGAGTGCTACTTACAAAGTTAATTAACAATTTTTAATCCATTTCAGTTTGAGGTCAGCTACTCTACAACATTTAAAGTAGAAATAGTCACATTACTGTTTTAACTACCAGTGGACTCTAAATCAACTAGCTCAACTTTCTGCATGGAACAAACATTAGAAAATTGTCTTTAAGTCATCCAGTTTCAAAGCTTTCACCCCTGCAAAAATCATCACAGTAAGTCACTCCAATTGTTACTAACAACATTAAAAATTGTGACAAATTCCTACTTTCTGAATATTAAGGTTCAGCTAACTGGATCTTACACCTTTGTTTGCTACATTCAAGAACTTGTAAGCATGCCATTTCTTTTCCCTGTAATTATTAATCAAATAAACTCTTAATGTTTTCTTTTTAACTATACCAAGAGCTCTTCAAGTCTCTCCTTCTAATGCACAAGTTTCAATTGCAGTAATTTTCTTGCCTCTTCTCTGAAAATCTGCAGTTTTGCGTACTTTCTGAACTGTGAGAATGAAAACAGAGACCATATTCCAGTAGCTGTCAAATTAGCACTAAGTCCTATTTGATATTCCTCCGATCGTATAGCCTTTCTGGCTAACACTGTACTCAATATTAATGCTCTTAATTGTGATTAGTTTCACGTCTGTTTTAAGAGTCATCGCTCCGCACAGGATCTACTTTCTGTAAAGTCTTACGCTCCTTCCTGTAACTTTTTACACAGTGGACCACTTTCACATGTTCCTGTAGATTAATTAACATTTTCACTTTTGCAAAACTTAGCTAGC
>VZSC01002433.1:49299-94028 GCA_013398225.1 Steatornis caripensis
CTTAAAACATGATACTCACTGGTGACTTAATTTTTGTATTGATTTTTATATGACTCTCTGGGTTAGATACAGTAGTTTTCTTGAGTGCTTACAACCTAGGAGCCTTAATGACAAAAGCTGAGGTTACCAAATTGGAGTGCCTAATCCAAAGTGCTGTGTTGGGTGTCTTGTAGCTTATTTGGTATATGAGGAGACACAGTTTTTGAAACTCCTACCTGTACTTAATTCAGAGCTCCAGTGAAATGCATCTAGAGTACTGGTCTAAATTCCCGAATTTATGTAGTGGTACCTTCATTTGATTTCCAAATAACAGTATGTAACTGGAGGAGAGATGGTGATTCACAGCTTTTACAGCAGTGCTTCTTAAATATGTACCTAGCACATACAACTCTTAACGATGAACAGGTTTTTCAAAACATTTGAGTGTTGACTCCTGCCAAGTAAACTAAGTTTATTATGTTTGATGGAGTTTGGTGGTTACCAAAGAAACTGCTTGTGGGTGGTATGTTGAAAGTAATTTTCTGTGTGGAGGTGATTATAAGAACCACTGGGTAAAGTCCCATATCAAAGCAGTCACTCACAACCTGTAACTGTCTCTGCGGAGATGCTTACCCTTCAGTTCAGGTACCTGCCCATGTGCAGTTTCTGCTAATCACCTTCCAGGAATGGAAATGAGTGGACTGGGGTGAGCCCTGATTTTTGGGGTGGAGAATAAAGAGAAAGTATGGATGTGGAGTCCTGGTTCAGGAAGACTGGAGCATGAGGGGATGTGATAGAGAGGTGGACTTCCTCTTAATTTCTGTCTGCTTTAAGTGTGCTTGTACTAAGCTACTACCTACGGTTACTGCTACCTAATAAATAAAACTTTATAAATCACTTAAGATTCACCGGAAGTCCAGACTTTCCCCCCTCTCCTTTAAGTCCTCTAACAACCTACAGAGGCAACCTATGTTTTGCTTCCTCTTTCTGCTGCCTTCTACTTTCTGGCCACACAAACTGGCGTGCTCAGCTGCATGAGGGCCAGTTCCAGCAGGAGGTTGTGGAATCTGAGCCTCCCGTTTTTGAGTAAGGGTGCTGCCAGGCTCGTGCAGGATGGGTTGCTGTTGTTTCCTACTCCGGTAACTCTCCCTTGAACAGCAGTCAGTGACTACTTGGGTTTTATAAAGAATCCTAAGGCCTGCCAGTGTAATGGAGAATTTAGGCAAAGGGATGGCAATTTTTTGGCTCTTGGTGAATGCAAGAGATTTGTTTCCTCAGACTAGGAAGTCTTCAGACTAGGCATCTTCAAATGCTTGAAGAATTGTCCATTCAAACAATAAAAAGCAAGCTATAATCTAAACCCAGATGACTGGGTCTTGGATTGCAATTTCGAAGGAAGTACCTCAATTCTAGCTAGGTCTTGTGGTATGAATGTGTCCCACTCCAAATGGGTTAAGTGGATTAAGCTAAATTGGAACAACGTATTCATGATTCTGGAACAAGAACATTCAGAAGATTGTTAGCAAGAGGATCCAATGTCTACAGTTAAGTCATCGTCTAAATGAATTCTGCACAGAATACCAATATCTATTACTCCTTAGATGATTTTTGTCAGGAGAAATTTGAGCTAGATGTAGCTCGTGGCAGTTGCTGAAATTATCTGTAACTTTGAGTAGGTCCTGGGCTCTTGGGTTTTTATGTAAGAAGTAGGTAAAACAGTTCATTTTTAATGAGGTTTTTTCCCCTCTTTTTCGGTAATGAGTAAAGAAGTATCAGTAGGTGCTTTAATATTAAGTTGGTTGTGTGGGAGTTCTGTTTTGGTTTTTTTTTTTAACAGACAGCTAGACAAGTTTTCCTAAAAGCAAAGTGCTCATTTAGTATTGTTTTAAATGTATGTATGTGTTTTTAAATATAGATACAAGAATCTTTGGGTTTTTTCCTCTATTTGAATAAGGACAGGTTAGCCTTTGGTTTAGTTTGTGCACTAATTGCTTTGTCAGACACTGTTGTGTTACTGGCCGGGGAGGGGTGGGGGGGGAGTGCGGGCAGTCAGACACTGTGGCTGCGTCTCGAATGACTGTTCTATGCCTTTTTTTTTAAAGTAGGAGTGGGGTTTTGTGTTTTGCCCCATACTGCTGTATAAATCTGTCTTTAATTTCCGTTGGCCCAGAGTAGTCCTTGATTGTTGTCTTCCTCAATTAGTTTTCAGATGAAGTTTCTTTCAATATCTAGCTGTAAAAACCAGATGTGTGCAGTGCACAACTTACTTGCATGTTGGCTATTAATAGAACATGATGGAGAGGTTCAGGCCTGCAGAAAAGGGTGCTATATATTATTTGGTCCTTTATAGCTTTAGCTTACAGAATTTGTCTGAGAAGTACTTCAGTGTTGTAGTTTAACAAAAATATGATAGAAGTGGGGCTAATAGAACACTGATTTTGTAGTGGTTTCAAAAGTAGTTTCGCAAGATTTTGTGGGGTGGAACAATTTGCATTTTTTTCTTATTTGTGCAAGACTAGACTACAGATATGCTGCAGTAACAACTACAGTAAATAGTAAATTTTAGTACAAATGTGCATATCTTATTTAGCAGTGGCATTGAAAAGAATTGTGCCAAATCTTTGCATTTTGATTGTAGCAAGCCTACTACTTGCAACAGCATTCAAAGTTGGTAATGTTTGTTCGTGTGCTTAATTTGAATGTCATAATTGGAAAAATGTTACCCTTGAAATAGGTTTCACCTGTATCAGAGGAAAATGGGCACCTGTAGACAGGGATCATGTTCAAGAAAAGGCATTTTACAAAAGTCATATCAATCTGTCTGGAGGTGGGATTGGTGGTGGTTCCAGTCACTGTGATGGGAGCTTCGGTTTCACTCACATCTCACTTCAAGACATAGGAAGTTATGTGGTATGGCTTCTCCTGTCTGCTTACCGCTACTCCTGCTTGACAGCATATATGTACTTGGCCCTGAAGGATTTATAACAGTGTTGAGTGTTCTCGTTTATTATCTTTCTAGAGGCTGACACACAACTTCCTGCAGAGGCCAGCCTAAATCAAGAAGGTGGAAGTGTTAGGTAGAGACTATGAAACAAAGTTAAGAGGCTGAACCATTTTTAACACTTAATTTTAAACATTTTTTCTAAGTATGATACAGAAGCACATCATGGAGTATTTTAAAGTTAAGTCTTCATAGGTGTTCATTTTTTTGAGCTTCATACGCATAGGTTCTCATGCTCCAGTGAGAATTCTCGTAATGAGCTTGAGGTTTTCTTTCTAACAGCAAGTGATATGTGGTATATGGGAACACTTTTAAAAAATTATTTCTTTCATAGTCCATGACAGATCTATAACTTACTTTTTTTTAACCACTTCATGTAGTTGA
Organism: Steatornis caripensis; assembly: GCA_013398225.1. Classification (NCBI taxonomy): domain Eukaryota; kingdom Metazoa; phylum Chordata; class Aves; order Caprimulgiformes; family Steatornithidae; genus Steatornis; species Steatornis caripensis. The sequence continues at coordinate 52,664 of VZSC01002433.1, forward strand.
TTTAGTTGACTGTAGTGAAAAAATAGCAAATGTCTTTCCTAAATGCTTTCAAATCTCACTATCTGTATTCAGAATTAGACCAAATTATATTTGTAGTATTCTGTTTTTGCTCTTACGTGGTTATTAACAAATTGATACAAGTTAGAGACTCATTCTGTCTGGGCATGTCTCTCAGTTCCGGAGACAAAATCCCTTTTGTATTTGGCAAGCTTTAATTTTTTTTGAAGCCTCTTTTTTCTTAACCAGTAAGGATACTTTGAGTTGAAGATCAGCATGGCAGTTAGACTCCTGTGATGCATTTATTTTAATATAGTTAGTATTCAGAGCTGAGTCGTATTCTGTCATGTTTGAAAACAAAAAAATCAAGCGTAAGAAGAATTACTGCTAATGCAGTTGTTCAGTAACAGAAACCCTGCTAGAGATTTGTGCTGCTTACTGTCCAATAGTAAGTGAGATTATTTGCTGTAATTGATGAAGCCAAGGTACTTTTCATTAAATATTGGTCCTTCCTCAAGAGCTGTTGCTAGTGTGAAGGGAATGGATATTTCATTCTGGGGGTGCTTGAGACAAAAGAGGAGCAGCCTTTTTAGTAGAGACCACCCACCTGGAAAGAGAGGAGCATCTTTGTTAGCTTGCCTTGTGGTAAAGGATTGTGAGATGATTCAAACCAAGTGGTTATAAGGGTCATAGTTTACTGTTGCAAGGTCCACTGAAGCAAGCTGAAAAAGAAAAAACCCAGTCCATGCCTTCAGTCACAAGGAATGTGATACCTGATTGCAGTCAGGTTAGCTTTAAATGCAGGAGCTCAGGTCCAGCTGGAAGCAGTGCAGCTGCTGCAGTACTGGCTCAGCAAGGGTTAATTTGCACTGCCAAAAATAAATCGACCATGTGGACACACTCAGGAAATCTTGTGGGTCAGGAGTCACTGGGCTTGCTGCAAAAGTATAACCTGTTCCTGTTCCTGAAACTCAGGGAATCCTGTCTTTTAGTGACATGCAACTTGCGATATGACTCCACGAGAAGGATATTTGTTTAAAATCCCTATTGCCTTTTGGGGCTTCTCTCTGAAGCCTAAAGTGTTCTTGTTTTAGATTCAAGTTGTTCAAGTTCAAAAAGCTGTGGCCAAGGGGAAACATACAGATGCCCAAGTCCCACTGAAGCCCACAAGCCTGGAAGTGATTTGCATTCACCGTGTAGCACACGGAGTTTCTGGTCAAATGTGGTCTACTCCTTCAGTTAAGTTGCAAGTTTTGTGGCTCCCCTTACTAGTCTAAATGATTTGCAACAAGTGTTGCTTGTTCATTTTGGAATGTACTTTGGGTTGTTTGTTTGTTTTTTTAATGAAGTATTCCATTGAGGCCTCCGGTGGCGCTGTGCTGTATGCATTCATGTTGAACATGTGAATATATGGGTTTTCTTTGGGAACGTCAGAAAGAAACTACCTGTACAGAAGCAATTTAAGTGAAACAAGATTTAGTTTTATGCCATGCTGTTTTTATTTTAAAAAGTGTTTAAAAATGCCAAGTATATACATGTATTTATATAGGATATATAAACAAGTGCTTCCAGTCAACAGATCACAACATACCTTACAGAGAATGTTAATCCCCCTTGATAGACAGCGACACTGGATAGTAATCTGCCCCAAATCAGGGGCGGATTTGGGAATGGAGGCTTTGCTTTTTTCAGCCTTAGCTGAATGCTCTGACTTGGACTGCTTCCCAGGGGTTCACGTCTTGTTTGACATTTGACATAAAGCAACTGGATTATGCATTTTCAATCTGTGTGTTGGGGGAAGGGAAAGAAATAACTGAGTAGATGCATGCTTTCTGCTATTACTCACTTCACATCGCATGCAGCATCATGATAATGTTTAAAAGTATTACTCACTTCACCATGGATACACCCTTCGTGATGAAGTATCCCAGCGCTGGAACAGCTATTCTCGCTTTCCAGACCTGCTCTCTCCAAGCCCCTACTCACATGTATTTGGAAGCTTACTGTAGGATACAGGTCGCAGGAACAGGAAAAACTTTTAATGATAGTTGCTAATTAGTTACCTTTCACAAGCCTAGCCTTGGTCAGGTAGCTTGTATTTACAGACTCTGCTGTTTTGTCTCATTTTCATCAGGCTGCTTACTGCCTCATGCTAGTCTATGTAAGACCAGCAAGTATTTGTACCAACAGCATTTAAGGGTTTTCTAGACATCGAGGCTCCTGGAGGAGGATCTGAATTCAAGTCCATGTGTAATGGCACGTAGACAACATAACAGCATTCTGATCACATGGAACTGCAACAGGCTGCGTGGCGACCATATTCCACCACAGCTTGTTTTGGGTTAATGGAATTGTAGAAGCGTGGCAAGTCAGGAATTGTAGAGATCGGGATGGATAGAGTTCTCTTACAAGGAGAAGAGCCTTGCTCTATGAATTCAGACTACAAACTAATCTAGGACAGGTGACACCTGACAGCAGGATTATTTTATTTCACATATCACAATAAATATATATATATACACATTAAAAAATAGACTAGGCATTTATTAAGTATAGAATGTTCTTGGTAGAAACCTGTCTAACATTTCAATACTATCTGCTATTAGAAAGGATGATTTAAATAGGCTGGTCATTAACAATTGACATGAGGTTGTATACCCTCTGCTTTCAGTAACCCCCACAGTCTTGCTACCCTATAAACCCTCATTTGTAGCCCTTTCTTCCTGTTCCTGCTGCAAGGGCTTTTTGTGCCCCTCTTTCCTAGCCCTTTGCTTACCATGTTTTTAGTTATCCTAAGCTGCTGACTAGAACCAGGCTGCTTTTCTGCCATACGGTGGGTCAGAGATACTTTCAGTATCTTACTGTCCAGACACATTCGGGCACGCTTGAAAAAAACTTTTTGTAAAGGTAAACAGATTCAATTCAGTTTGGTAGTGCCACAAAAGTTATGGTTGGATGGGGTAAGAATATGTGGTGGAGAAAAAACAGACACCTGATCTGGGGGTAGTTTCACCCTATGAAAAACTCATCCTAAAAAAAATTTAGGTTGAAGTGGGGTGGAATGTGACATTCCTCATATGCTGTGGAGATTAAAGAGCAGGAGTTTATGATGTTTGTTAATGAGAATATCCTTGTCCCAGCAAAGGCAGACTTTGTTTACAGTCTTCCACAAATAAAGCAGGTCCTTATGAGATGCTGTATTTTAGTTAGTATTAAGGCTATGTGAGGTTGTTCCAGAAATGATTGCACTGTGTTTGAGAAATGACTGTAGCTTGAAATTAAAAAGGGGAAAAAGGAATATAATGCTGGAGCTTGCAGATGAGTGATCTCACTGAGGAAGCCACTATAGGTCAGCTATGTAGTTCTTCAAAGCTCTGAATACACCTGTATTGCAAAATAATAAACACGTGCTAAGATAGAGTGGAGTATGCTCACAGTAAGACTACTTGTAAAAAGTTATGTCAAGACTCATATGTATTCAGCAATTTCCTGTGTAATCCTGCTCTATTTTACAAACTAATGTATTCCCCAGTAAGGTGCGCTAGAGAGAAACATTCTAGATGCCTTCATCTGCAGTGAGGAAAGAGACGCAATTAAAAGTCTGCATGCTGTGAAATCTCTGGGTACCAACAGTGTATGCACAGACGTTTATAACGTCTTAAGGAACAGTTGGTTTTCCTGCTGTCTGAGGTGACTGAATGCAAAAATAGTTTTTGAAATAGGACAGTAGCTCAGTTATTTTCACACTGGCTAAAATCCTGCTAGTTTGCGTAAAGGTTTCTGTTTTTATTTACTGATAGCAGAGCCTTGGTGACAAACTGGCTCCTCCAGACCAGACAAATTCTATTTTCTTTTATTAGCACGCATCATTTCGTCTCTGACAAAGAAAGGGCAGACTTGTGGTAATGTAGTGAAAGAACCTAAGGCAGAGCAGTGTCTGGTACTGCCCTCCATCAAAGAGGAGGAATAGCACAAAAGGACAAAATTGCTGGCCTTGGTCTGAATTGAGCCGGGTTGCTTGAAATCCCCGCTTTTTGCCCCCGCTACCCCCTTCTTTTCCCCCTCTGCCATCCTTTTCCCCATCCCTCCTACATCATTATTGGGCTGAGTAGGCAAAGAATTTTCTTTCTCTCTAAAGGNGGTTGCTTGAAATCCCCACTTTTTGCCCCCCCTACCCCCTTCTTTTCCCCCTCTGCCATCCTTTTCCCCATCCCTCCTACATCATTATTGGGCTGAGTAGGCAAAGAATTTTCTTTCTCTCTAAAGGTATGCATAAATGGGACAATTTGCTCCAAGAAAAGCCAACTCCAACTTGGGAGGGAGCTAAAGCTGCCCTGTGGGAGCTCTATTTTTTTTTCCTTCAGAAAAAAATTTTCATCATGCAAATTCTAAAAGCCAGCAGCCATAGAAGGAGAAACAACAAAATACTGTGTTTGCTTCTCATTGCAGACAAATTATTCTTCCAGTAGCTGCACCCCTGTGTGCAGTTTCTTGGTTGCAAGTACTGCCTGTCTAAAACATAAATTTTTGGTCTCAGACCTATTCAGTTTAAAATACGTTTTTTTTATTTTAGATGAGCTTAATAAAGCAGTGCACATACTGGTGCTTAATAGGTATGAAATCTGTCTATAACAGAAGTCCATTTCACTGGCTTAGTATGTCATGTATTATCACACCATATATTATTACAGTGATGTAGCTAGAGTGAAGCTTGGTTCTCAGATGTAAGATGACCCTTTTAACTTGACTTGTGCCAATATGTATTCTGTAGTTTCAGGTGTTGAAGTCAGCAGTGATCAAACACAGCAAGGTGTAAGTTGACTTCTGTGGACGTTTTTGTTTTAAATAACTTCTGTATTTGGTTGCTTGATGGGAAAGCACAGCCAAATGTTTTAGAGGGATATCACAAACCCAAACCTGTTTTGCTTAACAGTACATTTCCTGGATAATTTTATCCAAGAGATGTGCGGTACCTGTTCAGAGCCTGGACCCCCAGCAACAGCACAGCCTCCATTTCCCAAGCCTGTCATTCCAAGCGCACGTGAATAAGCCAGGACCGTGGGACAAGGGGCCATCTTGTGGGTCCTGGTAGAGAGCAGGTGATTAAATAAATGAAGGCAACGCGTGCTGTACAAAACCACCCCAGGCAGCCTCACACTGAGGCAGTCAGAAGGACTTGGGAGTCTCATCCCTGTTTCGGCTCTGCGTGAAGTGTAAATAAAAGCAAATATATGTGTGTGTGTGCTGCTTGAGCTACCTGATGCTTCCCCTGCTACATTGGGAAGTTATGATTTAATTTGTAGTTAAAATAATCTCATTAGCATAAGCAAAGCCCCTGAAAACAACCAACCAATGCAGTTGTGCAGTGTTACTGGATTTCAAAGTGTTGAATCTCTGCACCTCTAACTTCCGATTCTAGTGCTGTGTCCTGTATGGTAGCAAAGAGGGTAACAAAACTAATGTTAAAAATTCTTGCATGATTTTTAAGATAATACTAAGAATTTAGTAAGTGCCCAAAAGGATTTTCTACCACAAGGCTTACTGAAAGTTAGTGGGTCTTGTGCTCTGCTTGCTAATGCTCTGGACTTCAAGGTTCAGCATTCCTGGTGCATTTCTCAAGGGCATGGCTCCTGAAATCAAGGCATTTTCTTTGTTCTCCCACCCCCAGCCAAAGTAATATTTCTGTTCCTTGTAAAGAAAAGGTTGAAAACACAAAAGCAAGCAAGCATGAAAAGCTCAGAAGTGGAAATGTAAATAATTCTAGATCTTTTTCCTGACTTAACTTCAGTCTCACACTTTGTGCTTGGCCTGATGTATGTCATTTTGAATGCTAAAAGCCCTAGGTCAAAGCCCTATTGAAAATTTCACCCCATGTTATACTTCAATCAAATAAGATGCAATTATGATGGCTTTAAGAAAGGCACTCTCTTAATCTATGGCCATAGGTGCTGTAGCACACAACTTAACTTTCTTTACAGGAATATTTAAGTTCCTCTCTTGCTGTCTTTGGCTTCTTCACACAGCTTTCTGTAGTCACTGTGTGTTACTCAGATGTGTCAGGGAAGTTCCTTCCAGTCCAGCCCCAACATGATCTGCAGGTGTCATGGGGCAAGCTCTGGTTTGGAGCCTGAGCTCTGGAGCTCCCAGGCCAGCAGAAGCTGGAAGCCCCATGGGGTGGCAGGGGAAGGGAAGGCTGCTGGCCTTGGGGAGGGAGCACATCCAGCAGCAGTACATGGGCCCTCTGCTGCCAGAAGAAATACCAGCCCAGCATGATCCTTCCCAGAATCAGGCACGTTAGAGGAGCAAGCAATTTCAGGGCTTAAAGAGGATCGAGGGGATCTCCTAACATCACAGAATGCTTAGCTCATGGAAATGAATACAAGAAAGGTAAATGTGAAGATGACTGAAGAGAAGGGTTTTCTGATATTTATGGAGCTTTCTTTGGAGTCTGAAAGGCCAAAAATACGATCACAACATCTAGCTGGAGACTGAAGATGGAATTCAGAAATTGAATAATTTATCAAACTGGGCTAAAGATAGAAGTAAGTATGCTGTTTAGAGGGCAGGATGAAGACATTTCAGTAAAACTGACACTGAAAAAGAAAGGATAAGGTGCTGAGAACACCCAGATGAATTTGCCTGAGAGGAGAGCATCACAAGAACTGCCAGAATTGTCGGATTTTTCAAATGTTTTTTATTAAAAATATAAAAATTTTTGAACATGAAGAATAATTTATCACAATAGAAATAATTAAATCCTCAGCAAAATGAAGGTGAATTCTGATGCCATTCTACAATTATTCTCGACAAATGTTTTTAATTTGGCCCAAACAATAGCAAGGAGGCTTTGTGGGTGTCATACTACGCGATCTAGACCTGAATTACTTGTTTCAGTCATCAGAGAGGGGACAATAAGAGGGATCATGACAGAAATACAGAAAACAATGAATAGGGCTGCACATAATTTTGGCTCCCACATTTTTATAATAAATCTCATGGTAGTTCGTGCTTTGCTTAATGCTTCAGCTCCCAGATTCTTGTAGTAAATAAGAGCCTAAGATTTCATTACAGAAAAACGAGTTGCTAATTTTTACGTTTGCAGGAAGATCTAAACTAATACAGAACTAGAAAAGGAATCAAAACGCATCTTTTAAGAGACAAATTAGTAGACTTTTAACTAAAAACCTAAAATCTACCTTCTTACTCTAAAAAAATCCAAAGGCATAAAGCTAAGACAGCTCAGGTGGATATTTGTAGTGCATTAGTTACTCAGACAGACATTGCAAAGCCTTGTATCCCATCCTTTTCTTTCCTTAGCAACACTCTCCTAGAGCCTTGAAAACAACATGCCTCTGCCCTTTGTTTTACTTGCTTTTTCCTTCAGCAGATGCCGACAAGCCCAGCGTCTGATTTCAGTTCTGATCTGGAATAGCTCCAGGGGCGTGCATGAAGCCATCCCGCTTCTTCCCTCCTGACGGGGTGGTGGCAGGGAGCAGAGTCAGGACTATTGTTCTCCCTCCCTGTGTCCCTCCCGCAGCAGCAGCAGCCAACATTGTTCCTTCTTATTTACTTCCCTCTCTCTGTAAGCCAGCAGGGCTCGTAGCAGAGGGACGCAGCTCTCGTCATTTGAATAATTACGCTGATTTATGAGAGAACAACAGAGTGAAGGAGAGCTCTCCTTCTGCAGCGTCCACCACTCAAGGCTGGGCACCCACCCAGCTACTGGCAGTGCGGTGCTGGGCCTCCATGCTAGCTCCCGCTCCCACCCGCAGCTACTCATGCAGCCTGGAGGGCCCACAACTCTTCAGCCTTGGTATCCCAGTGAAAATGTACAGATATATGCAATAAACACTTTTTTCCTTCACATAGTACTCTTCACAAGTTGTATGTTCCAAGGTAATACTGAAGGTCTTAATAAAGGAAAGGGAAAAATACCATGTTGGACCCTTCTGTAGCATTAGCTAAGTGGCAACTTTGGCTTCTAAAATGCTCCTCAAACACATTCGCTGTGTCACTGGAACAGTGAGAGTTGGTACGGCTTTGTTCCTCTCCTGCGCTGTGGAAGTTTTGCATTACTTTTAGGAAAGGCTTATGTATGAGGAGTTACGAAATTTCCTTCCATGGAAAATGTTATGAGTATCCTTTGTTCATAACATTTCCTTGGTATCTTCATGGCAAAATATGGTGTGTACCTGGGAGGTTCTACTGGACACTGGAAGACCCATTTAAAATGCATGTAGACATATTTGAGAACACGTTTAAGCTTTTGAAAATGTATTATACGCGCAAGCAAGCAAACAAACAAACAAGATCATTGGCATTTCTGCCTGTTGTGTTTCTGCCTGGTATCAGAGTCAAACACCAAACTTGCAAAAGTTGCCAGCTGCTTCCGCTTCCCAGTGCGATGTTCGTGGTCACCTTTACAAAAGACCCATCGCCTGTCTTTGCTAACAGGATAGCATTTGGAGTGCCTGAAAGGCAATTACATAATTTTGTAAATCACCCCCCAAGTCTGTAAGAGTATTTTTGTTCGGGAGCAGATTGGTGGTGCCAGAGTTTCAAGAGCAGTTATTCCTATTCAGTAGCGTTCCACATTGCAAACTCCATGAAAAGCTTCAGTGAACCCGAGGACAGCACAGTATAACCAAGCCTGAGGAGTGAAATCAATAAAGGAATGAAGTATACATTACAAACTGTCATGAAAAATCTTATTGTAATCGTAATTGCCTGTAACAAAATGCCTCATGCCACCCACAGGAAAAAGCGAGTCAGCATCTAACATTTTCTGCCACTTTCACATTGTCCCACATGCTCTCAACAACATGTTTTCGGCTGGAACATTTCCCTCTGTCTTTTGCATACATGGAAAAGCGGTGCAAGACCCAGTTTCACACATCCCATTCCCTCACGCAAAGCCTCAGTTTATTTTTGGCTTAGCAGATTAGCAATTCTGACTGGCACAAAGTTGATCCAAGTGGAAATCCACCCTCTTTTGACAAAGTTGCATGCCAGAAATTGAAAAAAAGCACTCCCCTTCATTTTGTAGGGTGGGGGAGAGGTGGGGAGAGTAACCCCTGCCCACTACGCTTCATAGCCGGAAGAAAAACATTGGTGCTTATTGATTCTCGATTACTCTGTGTTCACCAGGAAACAGAAAACATATAAAAACCTACCCAAAGTACAATTTTATTGTTTAGAAGTCAGTGTTTCAATACATAAATACCTGATTTTTTCTGCCTCCAGACACGGTGATTTCACTGATGGACATGGGGCATTCCCATAGGAAGAGCTCAGTATTAGTCCTGCTGTGTACAAGGGCGATCCACGGCGAAGAGTCACAGCTGTAAAATGGAGAAATGGTTAAAACACTACGCAGTGTGCCTCTTTCCTAAACAATCATACTGTACTTGCTTTTCCTCTCTCTTCTCAAAATTGCTGCCTTGGGGAGGTAAAGAATTACCATTGCCATAAACCATAATCAAGATCAGATGTGCAAAGGGAAAGGCCTTCCTCAAATATCAAAGGGGTCTTTAACTGCCAAAACAGAGCAAGAGAGAGAAATCCCGAGAGAATCAGAGATGTAATTTATGACCGACCTTCATTTTAACTGGAAAATGCGTGCTCTTGAATGGCAATGCTCCCGTGAATGCATGTCTTGTTTTGTTTCAGCTCATTGGGAATCTTTGCTGCAGCGGTATTGATCTAAGCTCCCGGACAATGAGCCCAAGATGAGGAATCACATATGCATTCCCGAAACATTTTTCTGCACTGAACTTGTCTCAGCAGTGACAGTGCCCGGCTTTGTCATCCCCTCTGCCACGGCGCTGCCTTCCAGGGCTCGCGTCTTTGTGTTTATATCACCGCTTGCCTAAATAACTCCACATTTTCTGCATTCTCATAACCCAGTTGTCTGGCTTTGGGAGAAAAAAAGCGGTAACAACTCTTCAGGGGGATTTTTGCTGCCACAGGAGCAGTTGATGTCTGGATGAGCTCTCAGTCATCCAAAGGCCAAGCATTACAAGAAAAACCAGACATACTGTATCTTTGCAGTAAAATATGAAACCACAGCATCACAGTGCCTCAGCCTCCCATGTGCTGCCTCCCTTTTTACATCTCACAGGGTAACATTTGACTGGAGAGTCTCTACACTTCAAAAAAATTTAGTTTCAAATCTATTTCCAAACTTATCTTTGTAATGGACCCATACTGCACACTGAACTTCAGGGAAATCCAGATCCACATTTCCGTCTGTATTTTATGGCTCAATTCCAGCCATAGTTCAAAATAAAGATGCTTAGCTGCTGTCAGCTGAAGTCGAGTGCCGTGTTCCCCTGACTTCCTATAGGATATGCTGTATTAGAGGAAATACTAATTTCCATCGTCTCAGAATTATGTTCCAAATTCTTTTAAAATTCCAATTAAACACTTCGATGAAAAAGCTTATTTTCTAAATGCTACTTTACATTTGACATGAACTGCAAGGAATGGCAGTGCTTAGCAGGCACAGAGAAAAGGAGAGTTTGTCGGGAAAGCCCGTGGAGTTTGTCCATTCTGAAGAAACCTCTCACCAAGACGGTAGCTATTCGTAAAATACGCTTCTTGTCAGATAATCTGAAAAATATAATCTGTCATAAAAGTCTGAACTCCTTCACAGTTCCCCCTCTCAGCTTCCTCTGAACAGCTGTCAATACGTGTATGAAACTAACTTGAAAAAAAACGGGGTCGATGCCTGATATAAAACAAACTGATACTGTAAATGGAGCTTTTTCAGGTAGAAAACCCTCTGGAGTTAATTGGATGGGAGTATTTACGTTATTTTTCATCACTGCAACATGTTGTTTTGCAACACAAAATATGCCAATTTACAGTAAATAGAGAGATGTTTGCAATAAATTAACTTCAGAGTTTTGGAAACACAGATGGTATTTCTTGCACTTTCCCAAAGGGCTACATTTGCTCTAGAAAAAGCAGAGATTTTAGCTATTCTGTTATTTTTAGGAGTTCGTGCATCCCCATCGTTTCTACTTCACTAAGAAGAGATAAAATCTGATTTACAGTTTATCTGCAATCAAGCCAGGAGATTAAGCAATTTCTTTTGTCACTTGCAATATGTTTCTGCTGCCTGCAGCATTTCATTTTCAAAAAGTACATTGTAAACAAAATCGTGAAGGTTACGTACTCTGAAAGGCAAGTCTTCACATTCAATAAATTTTGGATAGGAAAAAACCACGCATCGGCAGCGTGACATAGTAACTGACACAGGAACTACGAATTGTCCCTGGAGTCCCATCCTTCTCCGCTCCCTTCTTCGGGGAAGCCCGGGCCGGGCGGCTTTGCCCTCGCTGCCAGGAGGTGGCACGATGCTCCCGCGCTGCTCCTGCGCTGCTGCCCGTGTCGGTCCTGGACTTCCCTGCACAGAATCAGGCCCCCAGCATCAGGATTTTCCCAAGCAGCGGGTCGTTTCCAGCTCCTCTTCTACTTTTTTTTTTTGATTTATCATTTCAAACAACTGAGATGGAGCTGACCTTCAGACAGCACTAAAGAGAGAGTAGAAAACAGAATGGGACCAATCTTTTTTTAAAGATCTAACATACATATGAATAAGCATATGTAACATTTCAGAGCGACCTTTGTTTGAGCTTATGTTCATGAGTGTCTTAAATAGTTTTGGAACTTTCACCCCTCATTATGGGTCTGTTCAGCCCGGAGAAGAGAAGGCTGAGAGGGGATCTCATCAATGCTGATCAATATCTAAAGGGCGGGTGTCAAGAGGATGGGGCCAGGCTCTTCTCAGTGGTGCCCAGCGACAGGACAGGGGGCAACGGGCACAAACAGGAACACAGGCAGTTCCACCTGAGCGTGAGGAAGAACTTCTTTACTGTGAGGGTGACAGAGCCCTGGCACAGGCTGCCCAGAGAGGCTGTGGAGTCTCCTTCTCTGGAGAGATTCAAACCCACCTGGATGCGTTCCTGTGCACCCTGCTCTGGGGGCACCTGCTTAGCAGGGGGGTCGGACTGGACAATCTCCAGAGGGCCCTTCCAACACCTACCATTCTGGGATTCTGGGATTCTGTGACACTCCACTGAGGGCAGAGTTGCTGTTTCCATTAAACAGAAAGCTTACAGTAGGGCCTGCGTTCACCCCGCCTAATTATAGGCATCGAAGTGAGAAGGCGAACTTAGAAGCCAGCTTGTCTTTGCTTCCCTCTAGAGTCGATGGATAGATCTGGCACCTCCAAAGAGTGATTCAGCACACATGACTATCAAAAAAAACCTGTGCAGTTAACCACACTGCCCCCCAAGAAAAAAAACAACCATACTTTAAGGGCAATAAAATAGAACATATTTTTTGTAGATCGGTGATTGTGATGCTTAACTCATTCAAACTGAACACTGTAAAGTACAAAACACTACTCTTTCATTTATCATGTTAAAACACACAGAAGATGGCTTATAGATGTAACTTGCCAGTGACCACCTGTTAGGAATGAGAGAAATATTCTTGTGGCTGTACTGTCATTGATTGACTGGCAAAACCTGCAAATAAACTCAGGGCGGAATTCAGGAACTCCGAAACCTCTCAAGCTACAAATTCTTGCCGAAAGTAAACCAAGTCCTGCTCTCCTGAATTACACATTTCATTTAACAATGTTTATAATAAGCAAATGGTGACTTTGAGGCCAATACAAGAGCAGAACAGCAGTACTTCCCTCTGCTGCCCTGCAGATTCCTGTTCTGGCTGGCATTCCTCTGGCCTTAGTCTGATATGACACTTCCCTTGCTGTGTCTGGGATCACAGCAAACACATTTTAAATGTTCATCTTTTACAACTCAGTTCCTGCAGTACTGCATATGCCTTTGGGATCACTCATGGCCGTAATCCTAAAGGTGTTCAGCAGCTCAGTGAAATTGGTCCCTATTTCATGAGAACTTTTGAAAGTCCTGGTGGATGCCTACCTGCACGTGCAGGCACCTAAAATCCTTTCACCGTCTGGTTCTTGCTTCAGCCACTTACTGCTTCATTTCTCCAGCTGATTGATGACTGCGAAGAAGCGGAATTCAAAGCAGGTTTTAAATCTGCGGACAGCCTGACTGCAGTATCTTGTGTGTATTGCTCAAAGGACGGTCTTTTTCCACAGGTCCAGCATTTTTTGAGATTTTTCTACCTCTGACCATAGATAAATTTGTTATTTCTTCCACTGAACAAATAAAAAGAACAACTTGGCTAACTTAGTGTCATCCTCCGCGATACGTTCTCTGGCTTCCTCAAGTTGCTGCATGGCATCCCTTGAATCCTTATCAACACCAAGTCAGGGGATGCAATGGAGGACAGGAGAGAGAACAAGCTATCAGCAGAGCTGCTCCAACCAGCGAGCAGAATCTCCTATTTCCTCCCCTGATGTGGGAAGCCACGTGGCAGCAGCTGTGAGAGTGGCTGCAAGAACACAACCTACAGCTTCCAGGGGCAGATAATCAGGAGGTAAACACAATACTGATCGGGTTAAGAAATATTTTGTTAGTAGACCCTACATTGCAGGTTTGGCCACAAGCACCATTGGGGGATCCCACCAGAGGAGAGGAAATCATGGGCAAACAGCCACTGCAGAGACCCAGTCAGTCTGNCAAGTCTTCACATTCAATAAATTTTGGATAGGAAAAAACCACGCATCGGCAGCGTGACATAGTAACTGACACAGGAACTACGAATTGTCCCTGGAGTCCCATCCTTCTCCGCTCCCTTCTTCGGGGAAGCCCGGGCCGGGCGGCTTTGCCCTCGCTGCCAGGAGGTGGCACGATGCTCCCGCGCTGCTCCTGCGCTGCTGCCCGTGTCGGTCCTGGACTTCCCTGCACAGAATCAGGCCCCCAGCATCAGGATTTTCCCAAGCAGCGGGTCGTTTCCAGCTCCTCTTCTACTTTTTTTTTTTGATTTATCATTTCAAACAACTGAGATGGAGCTGACCTTCAGACAGCACTAAAGAGAGAGTAGAAAACAGAATGGGACCAATCTTTTTTTAAAGATCTAACATACATATGAATAAGCATATGTAACATTTCAGAGCGACCTTTGTTTGAGCTTATGTTCATGAGTGTCTTAAATAGTTTTGGAACTTTCACCCCTCATTATGGGTCTGTTCAGCCCGGAGAAGAGAAGGCTGAGAGGGGATCTCATCAATGCTGATCAATATCTAAAGGGCGGGTGTCAAGAGGATGGGGCCAGGCTCTTCTCAGTGGTGCCCAGCGACAGGACAGGGGGCAACGGGCACAAACAGGAACACAGGCAGTTCCACCTGAGCGTGAGGAAGAACTTCTTTACTGTGAGGGTGACAGAGCCCTGGCACAGGCTGCCCAGAGAGGCTGTGGAGTCTCCTTCTCTGGAGAGATTCAAACCCACCTGGATGCGTTCCTGTGCACCCTGCTCTGGGGGCACCTGCTTAGCAGGGGGGTCGGACTGGACAATCTCCAGAGGGCCCTTCCAACACCTACCATTCTGGGATTCTGGGATTCTGTGACACTCCACTGAGGGCAGAGTTGCTGTTTCCATTAAACAGAAAGCTTACAGTAGGGCCTGCGTTCACCCCGCCTAATTATAGGCATCGAAGTGAGAAGGCGAACTTAGAAGCCAGCTTGTCTTTGCTTCCCTCTAGAGTCGATGGATAGATCTGGCACCTCCAAAGAGTGATTCAGCACACATGACTATCAAAAAAAACCTGTGCAGTTAACCACACTGCCCCCCAAGAAAAAAAACAACCATACTTTAAGGGCAATAAAATAGAACATATTTTTTGTAGATCGGTGATTGTGATGCTTAACTCATTCAAACTGAACACTGTAAAGTACAAAACACTACTCTTTCATTTATCATGTTAAAACACACAGAAGATGGCTTATAGATGTAACTTGCCAGTGACCACCTGTTAGGAATGAGAGAAATATTCTTGTGGCTGTACTGTCATTGATTGACTGGCAAAACCTGCAAATAAACTCAGGGCGGAATTCAGGAACTCCGAAACCTCTCAAGCTACAAATTCTTGCCGAAAGTAAACCAAGTCCTGCTCTCCTGAATTACACATTTCATTTAACAATGTTTATAATAAGCAAATGGTGACTTTGAGGCCAATACAAGAGCAGAACAGCAGCACTTCCCTGTGCTGCCCTGCAGATTCCTGTTCTGGCTGGCATTCCTCTGGCCTTAGTCTGATATGACACTTCCCTTGCTGTGTCTGGGATCACAGCAAACACATTTTAAATGTTCATCTTTTACAACTCAGTTCCTGCAGTACTGCATATGCCTTTGGGATCACTCATGGCCGTAATCCTAAAGGTGTTCAGCAGCTCAGTGAAATTGGTCCCTATTTCATGAGAACTTTTGAAAGTCCTGGTGGATGCCTACCTGCACGTGCAGGCACCTAAAATCCTTTCACCGTCTGGTTCTTGCTTCAGCCACTTACTGCTTCATTTCTCCAGCTGATTGATGACTGCGAAGAAGCGGAATTCAAAGCAGGTTTTAAATCTGCGGACAGCCTGACTGCAGTATCTTGTGTGTATTGCTCAAAGGACGGTCTTTTTCCACAGGTCCAGCATTTTTTGAGATTTTTCTACCTCTGACCATAGATAAATTTGTTATTTCTTCCACTGAACAAATAAAAAGAACAACTTGGCTAACTTAGTGTCATCCTCCGCGATACGTTCTCTGGCTTCCTCAAGTTGCTGCATGGCATCCCTTGAATCCTTATCAACACCAAGTCAGGGGATGCAATGGAGGACAGGAGAGAGAACAAGCTATCAGCAGAGCTGCTCCAACCAGCGAGCAGAATCTCCTATTTCCTCCCCTGATGTGGGAAGCCACGTGGCAGCAGCTGTGAGAGTGGCTGCAAGAACACAACCTACAGCTTCCAGGGGCAGATAATCAGGAGGTAAACACAATACTGATCGGGTTAAGAAATATTTTGTTAGTAGACCCTACATTGCAGGTTTGGCCACAAGCACCATTGGGGGATCCCACCAGAGGAGAGGAAATCATGGGCAAACAGCCACTGCAGAGACCCAGTCAGTCTGGACTCACATGCAAGTCCAACAAGCCCAGAAGAGGCCAGACTTTGCTGTGTCTGGCCTTGGCACAGCCTCTGGCTACCGGGCTGATGAGTTCAGCCACTTCCAAGTGGTTGCTCTCAAGGCCTACTGACGGTTTGCACATTAGCCTTCTTGCAGGCTCAGGCATGTTTCCTACAGGTGGCACAGCTCTAGGGGGCAGAGGGGCTTCCAAGATGTTCAGGTGCCAGTCACGATTCCTCAGTGCCCTGGCTTGTTTGGAACTATAGCCGCTCATGCAAAACTGAACACAGCTGTCCTTGGCGGAGATGTAAATAGGAAGATATCACTCACTTGCCAGAGAGCTGTTCCTTCATATTTCATGTTTTCCGCAGTAGCACACACAGACACAAATATTCCCAAGTTAACTGGCAAGCGGTGCTACATCCTTGTCCTGTAGTCACAGATCTGTCTGGTTCTATCCCATGCGAGTGAAACTCTCCCTTTACAGACTTTTGCAGGTAAGCCACAAATTTCCACCTCTGCTGCATCTCTCTTGCAAAACTGGATGGATCTTCCGATATGTTGATCAGCAAAGTGTGGAGTATCAGGTAAGAGAGAGAGCTGCTCAGCAGGAGGGGGCTGTGCTTGCTGCGGGGCTCAGACTCAGACCACCTGGGTGGCTCACATACCTGCCAGCTGTAGCACACAACTTCCCTGCAATGGGACAAAATGCATCCCATGTCGCAAGACGTCATCTCTTGTGGCGTCGGATCTCACTGCATCCCACCACAGAATAAATCTAAATCTAGATGTGAACCTTGAGGTGAGCAGTTTCTTTTCTGATATTTACCTTCTGGTTAAGGTGTGTTGTATGCCACCAGAAGCAGTCACGAGAAAAAGAAAGCAGCACTTGGGCGAAATGGCAACTGGTATTCAGAGAGGAAGTGGTCAGTATTTGCTTGTAACATTTGCAGAACTTATTTTCTCTTCGTTCCCTAAGTCAGGAAAAACTATTACAGTAGCTAGGAAAGGGAAATACTTCTTTCTGTTTCTAAGCATGTGAAGCAGACTCCCCACTGGCAAAAGCTGCCCAGCACATTTCATTCAGTGGTGTGTAGAGCCTGCAACTGTGCATTGTACCAGGGGCAGAACGTGGTGCAGTACAGGAACCTGCGCAAGGGCTACGTGTTAGCTAAGTCCCATTCAGCTCCTGCTTTGTGTAAGCCCTTGCTTTCTTTTAAAAAAAGGTAAATTCCACTGGTATTTCATTTCCTTTTTTAACAAATGAGAAGTTTGGTGTTTTGAGGATGTGACCAACTTCTGATGAAGAATGTTTTGATGATGAATGTGACCGTTAGGGAAATGACAGAGGTGAATAGAAAGAGGGGGACGCGTCTTCCAGCAGCAGATATGGTGTCATGTCCTGCACCGCACCAGGGAAGGAGGGGGCGAGGGGCTGAACACTCACCAGAAGCTGGCTTCAGTGACCTGCCAGGACTGCCTGTCTTTCCTGGCTGATTATGAAGGCTCTTGCAGCTCAGCATGTAGCCATGCTGGAATGACTTTTAATGAAGCTCCAGCCTGTTCATGACAAATGAGCTCATGACAAATGTCAGCTCATGACAAGTACGAGTCTTTAATTTACTTCTTAACTTTGAAGCTAGTGGAAAAGACCTTCAAGGGATATTGGCAATTACCAAATTTCTGTTAGAAGTGTTTTACTTCTACAGCAGCATCTTTGAAAAAGCAACAGTTGAAAGGAAGAGGGTTTCTTCTCTTTTCATGATCACTTCTGTGCAAGGATAATGTTCTTTCCACTTGCATAGTTTCCATCTTAACTTTATTTTTTCTTTTCTATTCTCGTGGGATGAATCTGTGACGGTAAGTATAGAACATACCTAGGGGAACCTGAGGGCACAATGAATGCCAAATCAATTTTGCACTGAAGTCCTTCTTTAGCTCTTGCTTGCCAATGTTTTACAGCTATAAACCTGCCAGTCTCCACACTGTAATAATCTCATCAAATACCCTTATGAGTCCTTTTGCCTACTGACCATAAGATAAAACCTTCCTTGTGTAAAACTTAGTATACTTTGCCACAGGTCTAGAAAGGGTGAGAAACTTCACAAATTTTCATCTGAAAATTCCTTTTCCTGCTTGTCTGTAAAGATCAAGGGCACAAAGGCATAAGAGCCCAACCTGCAGCATTCAGAGGACCCAGGGAAGCTTTTGATGCCAGGAGTCCCATGCAGAGGTGGAGCTACTACCTTCGCAATTACTTTCCATTCCCATAAGATACTTTCAAGTTTGTCCTTTCAGGGACAAAAAGCCTCTCAGGGTCCTTCTTCCTAGAGACTGTTCCAGGGGGAATGAATGTTTACATCTGTGTCAGAGAAGCCTCTAAGTCTGGTGGTGGGAAATGTGGAAAGAGCTGCTACCTGCACCACTATCATCAGGTGGTCACACAAGACCGGGCATCCAGCCTTGAGCTTTGGCATGCATTGGAGGACAACAGGGGACAGCTGCAGAGAAAGGCCTTGTTACAGTTGAGGCCAGAACTGCTCAGCTTTGATTGTTTGTGGTGGCAGAGGGGACTCTCAGGCTCACTATCTGGAAGGTAGGACAACCTCTGTGGGAGAGGTCCAAGAAAAAGCTCTACATGCCTGAAGCAAACCCTGTGAGAACTTGTGATGCATCAGCCCCAGAGAACAAGCACAAAAAGCCCTGTTTATGTGCCTGAGTTTATGGGCACCTAAGCATCATTTGTATCCAAACTTCTATTACCACACTTTTCCAGAGATGCAGCCACACTGCTGGACTGAGCAGCTCCATGTCTTCTTCCCATCTAAGATAGCAGACACCATGGCCACTTTAATTTTAAAATGCACCAGGGAGCACCCTCTGCTGTTTGCATAACAGCCTAGAGGTTAGGGCTCTTGCTCTAGAAATAAGAGACCACTTTAATTCCCTTCTCAGCTGAAAAGAATGAAATCAATAGTTCGAATGAATGTAAGTTAGTAGGCTACAAAATTGTGTGGGATGGGAACAAAGTCCATCTCTTTCTGAAACTAGGTCAGCGCAAGTCCGAGAGAGACATGGCTAGAAGGAGAGGAAACATAATGGGAGCCAGAGTCTGCAGTCCACAAGTTAGGAACTTAGCTGGGAGTGTAATCTCAAAGCAAAAGAGGTGTGGGAACTAGTCCCGTGAAAACGTATAAGGTCTTTGGTAACCAGAGTTCACAAGCCCCGACCTGAGTTCATTTCTCACTGACCGTGTCCCCCTCCTGTTCCTTTTGGGCTCTGCAGCTGCAGTGCTGCAGCATGTCAAGTCCTCACAGCCCCTCCTAATTCCGTTTAAAGAACTGTTAATCAAAATTTTCAGGTTACTAAAAGCCAAGGCTGAGGTCAGATGTAAAATGAGCAAAAAGAGTTTCTAGGTCACATTGGTCTTCATTTGCAACTCTCAAATCTTAAAAATAAAATGCCTGAGAAGTTATCTCCAAAAAGGGTGAAAAATCAAAATGGCTTGTTATGGGGAAAATACTTATAACCTCCTTCCAGGATCACTGCTGCACCTCCAGAGTTTGGATGGCATATTTCTTGTGAAAACATACTTAGTTTCCAAACGAGAAATTCTCTCCCAACCTGTACCTTCGCGGCAGCAGCATTCTTGAGCCGCTCCATTAGTTCTCGATCATGTGCTACTGATGAGTACGGAAAAGAGAAAAGGAGGGCACGATGGGCTTTCATCTTTTTTGGTCCCTGCTGGACTTCATAAAACTATGAGCCCTGACAGACCTTATCCTTCGTGGGAGCCTCAGGGCACTTCTGAAAGACTTTACAATCCTCTCTCTGAACTTTGGCAATCATCTGTGCTTTATTTTCTTTTAAAAATGGCAAGTGGGAAATGAGCTGTCCTCCTGTTCTGATTTTCTCCTGCCTGTTGTTTCTGAGGGAGGAGGCCCCTTTTCAGAGAGACGCAAAGTACTAGCTCCAAAATTCCCACTGCCTCTAATGGAATGGAAGGGCTGAGATCCAGGCAACCCTTTGAACACGCAGGATGCTCTCTGTGAGGCTATATAATGCAGCATTCACTACTCATTCTGCTCAGAACAGCAGGTCTGCTTTTCAAACACAGGCTTCTGAAGTATGAGGTGTACAGGTAATGTAGTAATAACACTGCCTGCCTGTTATTTGCTCTGAAATTCTCAATTGCAGTTAGCATGTGTCTTGAAAACTTGAGACTGGGGTGTCAGATAAGGGACATTTTGCTCTGGCGCTGAGAGTCAGAGGCTCATTTATTCTTTATCTGTGGCAGTGGGAGCACAGACAATGAAAGCTGTATCTATGACAGCTCCCTTGTTGGAAGTGCCAGTGTTATTGTAATGCCTGTAAAGTCATAGGAAAGAAACTCTCTGGGTTTCTTTTTTTTTTTTTTCTGAGTACAGACATGTTTGAACCAAGACATTCCTGCTTCTCGTAGCTGCCAGTTCCTGAGCACAAGATTCAATGTTTTTCTTGTACTTGTTGTAAAATGCCTAATCAAAGCCTTCCCTGCTCTGTTATAGCTGTTTCATTATTTATTATGGTAAAAGTATGAATTACTGAACTTCAGCCTTGGCAGATAAGTGAAATGGGAATGAACTTTCAGCTCTTTAGTTTCAGAAGGTGAGTAAATCTCTGGTGGAGTCTGCACACATGGTTGGAATAGTTCCCCTCGTTTACACTGGCACAGCTCTACCGACTGCTGCTGCACTGCTCCAATTCACACTTCCAGCAGCAGGGAGTTAGAAATTCAGGGGCCTGACACAGCTGTAACTTTTTCATATTGCTTGTCCAGTTTACCTTTTAAAACAGAAAATTTAAAATAACACATGAAGAAAAAAAAACCCTATTTTTCTCCTCTGGGTTATTAAGGACTTGAACAGAGAGAGAGAGAGAGAGGATGGAGCTGTAAGTGATGCACCAAGGCTGACCCTGGAAGAAGGAGAGGTTAAATAACAGTATAAATATCCATTGGCTCTTGAACCAAGTCACATGCAGCATTTCTCATATATAATTCTTTTACATAATGCCCTGGCAATAAGGAGCTCCTTTTTGACCTGGTTTCCCTAGGAAATGTAGCATGCGTGTTCACACCGTCTGCCTGTCACATCGCATCTCCAGCCTTCCTCCCGCCACCCACCATTTATCCGCTTACTGGTATGCAGCAGAGCAAGTCCAAAAATGAGACCTGGTAGTTGTACATGGGAGAGATGAACGCCCGGCCTCCCCAGCAGGCAGGGCAAAGACAACTGCACCCGCTGGAGAGGGGGCTTCGGCCACCACAGCTGCACCAGGGCAGGAGCAGCTGGCACCTCGGCTCTGCTGGAGGGGACCCCAGGCACCTGGGGATGCTGCAGGAGGGAGCGATGGCACCGGGATGCAGGAAGGAATTGGGAGGGTAGGTGGGATGCAGGAGATAAACCCGTAGGAAACCAGACTGGGTTAGCTTCACAGCACACAGCAGTTCAGCCTGACATGAGACAGGCGCTAAACTAAAGAAAGCCCTTTAAAGAAGCAGATGTGTTCTTTCCAAAGTATCCACTGGTAAAATAAATTAAGCCAGTTAAATTAAGCTTCCATGTCAGCATCCAGCAGTATAGCTCAGCCTGATTTACCAGTCTGCTTAACAGCAGCAGGCAATGTAAACCGAGCGCTTTATAATTTAAGATTGTTGATTTTAGTGTCGTTTGACATAGTGTACGCTGATCTCTGCTTTTAAAAACCAGGGAACACAAAGGTGTCTGCTCGCCTTTGGAAAAGGAAATAAATATTAACTTATCTGCACAATGCGTGAGCGGATCTAGCCTTGTTGCAGGAAACTCATTAATCTCACATGGAAAATAAATAAACCAGGAGAGAAAAGGATGGGTGGGATTTAACTTCCTCTATTTCCGTAAATCGTTATTTTATATGAACAAGTGCATGCCAAAGGTTTTTAAGAGGAAAATTACTGCAAAGGACAAATAAATTTGTTGAATCTTTTAAAAGCTTTTCAGTGGAGGGATAATTTAGGGTGGTATTGGGAAAACTCACCTGTTAAATGCTGCCTGATAATTCCCACTATTAGACCACATTTTCCATTGCTGATGCCATTGTCAGACTTGAGCCACCAGGACTCACATTTTCCATGGCAGGTGTCTGCCTAAGGCTGGATACGTGTGATGCACGTGTGCAAGTATCAAGAATTGCCTCAGACTGAGCGTGTATAAAAATTTCAGCCAAAATGGTTTTGCTCTTCAACAAGTGTAAGAAAAAACGTGCTGTTTGCCTCACATTAAAAAGAATGGCAATGTCTTCTTGAGACAGTCCTGAAGGCCCCGTACTTTGGAGGAAAAGCATGAAATTTGGCAGGAGGACTGCTTTAGTTACCTTGTGAGCAGGGTAACCAGCACTTCCGCAATCATCCATGTATTAGTCAATACCTTTCGAGCATTCTAGATCTAGTCTCACATCATCTGCAAAATTAAAAACTGAGGAGAAATAGTGCACACTGACTGACTACCAGTTCTCTCTCTGAGCCCAGCGGTTTATTCTCTGATCACTAAAGCAGCTTAAAACTGAGTAATTTGTATGGCATTCACCAAGCCTACCCTGCCAGGGTGCAGCTCTTTCTTCAGATTAATCCATAATCTTTGGCAGTCTGGAATTGTTAATAGTAGCAATTTCTAACAGCAAAATATCGCTATAAAATTTCTTCTTTCAGGTTTTATGACATCCAGACTATTATGTCCTAACAACTCCAAAAGCCACTGGTCACAATCCAGAGTCACATTTCAATAAAGATGTAAAGCTTAGAAAAGAAAGCAGTTTTAGAATACTTATGAGAAACAGAGAACTTCTAATTTAAGGTAAGAATTAAATTACTGAGAATGCAAATTTATGATCATAGGATGGGTGTGCCACTATTTTAGACAAATGTATTCCTGATAAGAATACAGGCTGGAAAAGCACATGAGAACAAGTGTGAAAGAGACACAGCCAGCCTTAGGTGAGTGCAGGAACATCTGCAAACAAATTAAAGTAGCAAATAGCTTATGACCACAGGACAGCTTTTTGACCGTATGTATATTTAGGAGAGCAGGCATGGGGTAGTTGAATTGCTAGTTTGGATGGCAAATACACAAAATTCAAATCAGATTCCATAAACTTGTGTTGGATAAGTTGGTAGGCAGGAAAGGCATTTCGGGGATGCAGCTTGGAGAACATTGGGACAGCATAGGACAGAAAGGAGAGGAGGGCACACACATCATATTTAATGGTCCATCTCTGCTTTCATATTGGACAAAGAAATAGCCATAGTACGACACTCTCTACACCAAGGATCTGTACTGTGGTTCCCGTTTTCCATCCATGCAAATTTCTGATGGAAGCTTTTACAATGGCTTGGGTGCTGACAGACATTGCTTCCTTGAACAGATTCCCTGACATTTAATAGTAGGTGAGCTTTTGTAGCTTTTTGGTGTGGGGTTGCCAATTTTGATTTCTTTCCTCGATCAGCCGCTTGCTTCCACAAAATTTAACTTACCTCAAAAACCATGCACAAAATTGAACTTATAATTTATTGAGTAAATTAAAACTCATCTTTGAGATCTGTGTCAACTCTGATTGAAACTTGCTAACAAATCCAAGAATTAATGGCAAAACACAGACATCTAAGCTTTGATTCTTTAGAAACTAAACTTAAAGGAAAGAAACTAGAAAGAAAGGGAAAAGGAAAGAAACTAGACACTAGACAATCTGACAATATTTTGTGTGTACTGAGAAAATGAATTGGGTTAACTCAAGCACATCAAAGGCTAAAAGTCATCAGGATACCTTCAGAAGTCTCTGTAAAATCATCCTCCTCCACTAAGTTTTCAAAAGCTTCAACACAGTGGAGGTTCTGCAGCTGTGGAGTGCAGCCATTACACATACTCCCGCACTCTGCAATAATTTTCTGCATGCTGATGGGAATGGAACTGCAAGAGGTAGTTTTGAAGTCCGAAGTAATGCAACGAGTGAATCCTGGCCGCAGTCGATCTTCTGTCTGAAAACCCTACGTCTCAGCAATATGCGGCTGTTTCTGACACCAATGGATCATTACTAGCTTCTACTTTGATGAAAGCTACCTACCCAAAATACCACACCAACGGTCAGTCTAAAGTCTCATGCTTGGATTTTGCAAATCTGTTTGCAAAAAGGAATGATCTCCTTAATGCCTGAATATACAACATGAGCATGTAATATTATCTGGACGTAGTTTAAATTATGCGATATAGTTTTGTTGTACCAACTACTCTGGAGTAGGGGAAGGGATAAAAAAAACTTACCTAACCAGTTGGATATGACTGGATATACATTGGAATTAAGTTTTCTGTCTTTCATTTAAAAGTTAAAAAAATTAATTGAAATGAATTATACTCTGAGTTTTTGATCTCTATCTTGTGGATCTCTGTGAACAATAAATGATAGATGTACAGTGCTGAGACCCACAACAGAGGAACTGGAACTTTTACTCAGGGGTGCATAACTCTTTGATTCAGGCATAAAGGTTTCGTTATTTATTAAAAGCTGGCCAGGGGAAATAAAGAATTCTGGAGAAGAAATTATACATATTTCTGATCATGTTGATATATGGCTGAAGAAGAAACTACTATTCCCAAAACAAAACCGGGTAATTAAAAGATATGCTTTGTGACTCCAGAATTTGAAAAAAAAATCATATGGCATCTAATTAATGTCTATATGATTACTTTCATGTCTTTTCTCAGGGGTAAGATATTTATAGCCACATAGAAAAACAAGAAACGGCCCTAAAGGAACACAAACAAAACTCCACCACCAAGCACCTTAACTGCAGCATCTGCAAGCCAGCAATCATGGAATACTTGATGAAGTGCTTAAGGCTAGGAAGGCTGATAATGAGATTTCTTTTAAGTTCACAGGGCTGCACATTAAAGAGACACTGCCAACCTGATTCTGAAAGGAAAAACATTACATAGCACCCACAAGATGGTTTTGTGTTTATAGAGGAGTCTTTTTCATCAGCCATTGCTGGTGTCTGGAAAGACAAACAGGTTTAGTAAGCATCATACTTCGTCCACAAGTTTTCCCCTCAATATTTTTGCATTTTATTTGTCTCCTTTGTAACACTTCAGTTCTTGATGTTGTGTCCGGCAAGTGCCCCAGAGAGGAGAGTGGTTCTGAGCTCCCACCCAACCAGTGCAAAAAGCAGGAGCTCCCCAAGATAGTACCTTAAGCAGAATGTACTGAAGGCCATCTGCACACAGTGACACTGACTGCATGCAAAGTGCATGTGCAGCATAAACAACCTGGAACCAGACAGTTCCACCTCTCTTTCTCTGGTCTGCTCAGTGATAGAAACCACCACATTATTTGCTGCAAGATCAGATCTGGCATTTCCAGAATTACACATGAATTATCAAGTTGAAGAGAAGTCTAGTCAACCTACTTTAAGTCTACCTTTCAATCCTTTTTTATGAAACCAAATAATATTTTACTGGTGCAGAAGCCTTATATAGAGGGACTATAACATTTCTTATAAAACAGCATATGTGTAGGCTTATGCTTATCACAACATAGCTGCTTCCAGGAGTTTTCTTGTAAAAATGTCCTTTAATCTTTTCTGTTGGGCTTTCCTATTCTAAATGGAAGAGAAGCAGTAATGCCGCATGTTCCAGCTGCCTGCATGGACTAGTCCAAATCAACTTTCCTGTTTTTCCTGTCTATCTATCTCCTGTAATTTTTTCTCAACATCCCCTGGTATGAGAAAGAATGTGAGCTGACAAACAGGTAGAGCACATAAACGTATCTGTATTCAGGAAAAAATACATTCAAACAATACTAACAATGCACAGTCAATCATTAAAACTTAGGAAAACTAATTTTGTAATTTTAACTTTTAGCACAGTTTTTACTTACAACACAGTGTATTTGCTTTTCAGTCCTGCTGTGGGTATGAATCAGTTTCTGAACCAAAAGCATTCGATGTCTGCCAGACCCTTGTTCCCATTGTTGCTGAACCTGGAAAATGAGTGGTGAGTGACACAACCGACTGCATGAAGAACATGCACATGCACAACACTGTCCCTGGAGGACTGGAGTCTGCTCTTCTTCTGCTAGAGAGTTCCGGCAGAGAGGTTCTTATTGTGTTAGTCTTTAATGTCATATCCTTCGTTTTGGGTGCTAACTTAATAACCTAGGATTGATTTGCAGACACACTCAGCTAGCTGTAGCTGAGATATGCAGGAACTGTGCTTTGAACGTACGAGGTGATATATAGCACTAGGTGCTACCAGCAAAAAGGAGATCTTAAGAATCAGAAACCGAAATTAGGGGATACTTTTAATCTATCTTAATATGCAGGTTGGACAATGTAATACTGTAATTACTACAGAAACGGGAAAAGAAACATTAGCACTGTCTGTCCATCTCCACACCTGTCTGATGCTGCAGGGCTGGATTCCCACGATATGGCAAAAAGCTACTGAAGACAAAGGTGCCACTTCAACAGCACTGCCCTGGGCTCTCCTGAGCTGCAGCCACCCACGCCTGGAGCTGGCTCTCTTGGCAGGACAGGCAGTGTCCCTGGCATGCCCTGGTAAATTCTCACAAGTGACGTTTTGTGAGATTTCCTGCCAAAATGAAACATCAACAAGATCACATTCGCTAAGTTTGTTAACGAGGACTGTCAAGAGAAAAAGTGTAGCTGGCTTGAGCTCCAAGTAACCCGCGGTACCACCCAACATACTAGTCCACTTGTCCAGCCTTCAGTCATCCTTCCTCAAGGAGCATCAATGGCAACTGAGGTGTTACTCTGCGGTAAAAGTTTTCACTGGGCCGTGGGCCACAAACCCACCCCCGAAGCTCCAGAAGAGTGGTTCCCACAACGCTCTATGGTAGCATCAGCCTTATTGAATGCATTTGTTTATGGTCTATAAAGCACCACATGTAAGAGATTCTTAAATGCTGATGGTACCTGGTTGATCTTAAATGACAGTAGACTGCCTCAACCCAAATCGTGGCATGATGCTGCAGAGAGAAATGAAGACCAGCATCAGGTATACCAAAGGCTGCATGGGTTAACAACCTTCTGCACATAGAAAACCTGGAGACAGTCGGAATTTTTGTTAAATACAATCCAAAGTAAGAGGATCAGCCTAGCTTGAGCACTCACAGTCATGGCCATATGCATTGGTCAGGGGAGAAAGATAAGGAACTATTTCCAAAATAAGCACAAGAGTCTACCCAAGAAAGCAGCGCTAAGTATAACAATCATTATCTGCTACTCATTTGGTGAGTGCTGTGGCCCGTGATACATTTCGTCCACAGCAGATTTTACCATTTTTATCTTGCCATCATTATTATTATTGGTAGATTAAAGTCAATAAAAGCCATATTGTTACCTAAGACAGCCAAAACCTCTCTGCCTAATATGTGCCACCAGAATGCAGCCAACAGCCTGACCACCAGGTTGTGGCAAATGGAGAGCAAGTAAAAATCACACTAAAAGATCTAGAGGTTCCACCCTGGAAAAGATGCATACATAGCAGGCGACTTCAGCAACTTGCCATGCCAGCATGAACGCCGCTTCCAAGAACTCCTGCTGTCAGCAAACCTTCCCACCCTGCTAGAGCCGGTCGAGCGGGCATGGCGTGGTCCCCTGTGCAGACTGACAGGGCTGAGAGGAGCTGCCGCAGCCAGTCCAGCGTGCAAATGGTGTGAGGGTGGATCCTGTGTTCAGGCTGGACAGGTGCTCATGTCCTGGGCCCCCTTTTGTCTTCTCAGAGTGAACACTTACAGGCCTTGGACAATAAGAAGACAATTTGGCTGCTCTTTCTTTTGTTCCAGTTGTTGCCTTATTTATTTTGTTCACTGACATTCATTAAAAACAACCCCTTGTATTCAAAGTCCCAGCTCAGCCTACACTCCCCATCTTCTTGCCCAGGTTATCCCAATTCCCTCCTGACTTTTTTTCCTGGCTCTCTCCCATCTGGGACTGCTCACTCTGTCCACTTGCCAGCGCCACCCACCTCCGCTGGTTTCTAGTGCCAGTCTCTTTCCTGGGACTGCATTCTCATTAAGCCTTCCCTCTCCATCCAAACTTCTTTACCCATTTCTTTTTCTTGTGCCCCAGTTTCTGCAGCAATTTCTTTCCTCCATCCCACATTCACCTCTACCATCCCTTTAGTCTACAACCCTGACACCCTTGTTCTGGATCTTCAGTCTCTACCAGTTGTCATTTCCTTTGGTAGCTTCCAAATAGTATTCCTATCCTGCGACTCCTGAACATCTGCCTTCTCTGCAAAACCCAGTTTTCATCCCACATGCTCGTACTTCCACTACAGCCTGCTGATTCTCCACAGCAAGGCCTTAGATCTGGCTCTTGCTCTGCTTGCCTCTGAATTGTATAGATAGCTTCTTGGTTCACATTGCCTAGATGCCAGCAGAGAGGTCACTGAAAGTGCAGGGAAGTGTTGCTGCTCTCCATTCCTTGCTTGGCTCTGGGTCAGCATGTAGCAGCTGGAAACAACCATTATTGGGAAATTCTGTCTCCATCATGTAATCCTGGGCTGCAGCATGTGTAGTGGTTTTGTAGGGAGAGTGCATGCCCAGGCTAGGAGCTGAGAGGGGCTGGGGAGCCTTATTTGAACTGTGGGAATAATGCACAAACAACAGGACTGTAACTGAGAGGCACAAGCTTGCTCTGGGACAGTCTTAACCCTTAAGCAATAGCAAGTGTCTCTGTAAACTGAGATTTAAAATACCCTAAAATTTGGTTGAATGAGAGTAGACTTTCTCTGATGCAGTGAAAAGCATCTGACAAAGGTCTCCCTTGCTCAATTTCAAAGCAAACTTTCTTCATAAAAAGTTTGGTTATTTTTTTCCTATTGAAAAACACCATACCCTTCCTACATTTAATTTCAGAAATGACTAAACACTTTGGTTGATATTTTCTCTGGGCAAGAAAGACACCCACATGATGCAGACAATCAGTATAGGCTTTTCCAGTCTGAATCAGTGTAGGCTGGCACAAACAGCTGAAAGCTGGGTCTTGCGTTGGAAATGTCAAACCCCATGTAACAGGCTGTATGGGCTCTTTAAAAACTCGGCAGAGCTGCTCACCCTACCTTGTGCATGTGTTGGGAATCAGCTGAAGGGCTGATTCCCAGCAAGCAGATTTAAATAGGTTTCCAGCTTAGGGAGAGAAATGGATGTTTGTCTCTTAGGGGAGCTGCTCCTTCCTCCCGCCCCTCCCTTATATGTGCACATACATGCACAAAAAAGAGCAAAATGAGGATAAAGGTACTCCCCAGGCAGAAAAGACCATTCCTCTATAGAAACAGAACAGCACTTTTGGCAGACCTGAATGGTACTAGAGTTTAAGTGAGTTGAAAATAAAAGACTGATAATGAGATTTTGCACTAGATTGGCTGGCTTGTGCTGGCAGGCAGCAAGCACAGCCAGCCTGCTCACGATTCACCCTAGATGAGCTAACTGAAAATAGGAACTGAAGAACTACAGTGCGTTATCCAGTCTAGAGAGTTAAAAATGTTGACTTGGAAATACGACCACTCACAGCAAAGTGACAGCTCTGAGTTGCAGCCCCTTGCCTTTCTCTCAGTCATGTTAAGAAGGCACTAATCTCCCAGTCGCAGAAAGAGTAGAGCTCCTAATTCAGCCCTCTCCAGAGCTGGCATGAGAGGAGCGTGAGAAAGGAAGAGTATGGCATCCACCAGCTCTGGTCAGACTTATGGTGCCTATTTCTGCTGATCTTGAGTGGCTCATAGTCCTGTTGGGTTCGAAGCGTCTTTCACAGATAGGAGCTTGTGTCCAAGCACAGAGGAGGAGCTCTGGGAAGTCCGAGAAGCAATGACTGCTTCACCCGGGACAGAAGAACACATCTGCCAATGGATTTATGCAGAAGACACCCGTGATCCACTTCTTCCTGGATGTGAGCTCTGCTGTGGCCTGAGCTGAAAACATCTCTGCTTGTATCTAGGAAGAGGTAAATCTGAGACTATCACACTACTGCCTGCAAGACAGTTGCCTGCACTTGAGTCGTCCAGAGCCAACGAATGAGCACAGATGCTAAGGCATCTAGCACATATCAGGAAGCTCTAAAGCTGGTGCTGTTGTGGCCTTTTGGCACAAACTAAGTGCAACATAGCTGGAGGCAATCCTGGTATTAGGAGTAGACCACACCTTGCTAGCTGTAAGAGGAAGTTGTAGATCTTGCTAGGTCCTGGAGGAAAATTTGTATTAATTTCTGGTGTCTTTCCTGATATCTGGAGGAGTACATGGCTCTCAGTTTTTGTCAGGCAACCCTAGTAAACATAAGTTTAACAATCTGACAGCAAAGGGTATGCTTAATAATGACTGATAACAGCTGGATTGATAATGAGCATCTTCTCAGTAACAGGCGCTCATTTTTCATCCTAGAAAGATCCTCTCTACTAGTCACTAAATGCGTAAGTGCTGTTCATGCATCTCAGGCATTATGGGTGCTGTGACTTTGTTTAATTAGGGAGACATCCACAGGGCTGATAACTGATGCCTGTTCTGGACTACCATCTCCCCAGTTCTGATATTCCCCAATTTGCAGCCACATTCTTAGCAACATTTGTGAATAGGGAGGGCCAGGTTAGCTCCCAAGCACACCTCTTTCCTCTGGAACAGACTGTTTGCTAGAGGCAGTCAGCATCAATTACCCCATTTTCTTGTTAGCATAATTTCACTGACTTATTACAAAAGTTTTAAACTCAAAACATGCCACAAGTATATGCCAGTTTGTGAAAAAATACATGTCTCCCTCTTCTGTATTAGATGACATGCTTTTGTCAGATTATAGTTGGGCTGGAGCACTTCTCCTATGAAGAAAGGCTGAGAGAGTTGGGGTTGTTCAGCCTGAAGAAGAGAAGGCTCCGGGGACACCTTACAGCAGCCTTCCAGTACCTGAAGGGGCCTCCTGGAGAGGGACATTTCACAAGGGCATTGAGTGACCGGACAAGAGGTAACGGTTTTATACTGAAAGAGGGTAGGTTTAGATGAGATGATATTAGGAAGAAATTCTTCATGATGAGGGTGGTGAGACTCTGGACAGGTTGCCCAGAGAAGTTGTGGATGCCCCCTCCCTGGAAGTGTTCCAGGCCAGGCTGGATGGGGCTTTGAGCAACCTGGTTTAATGGCAGGTGTCCCTGCCTGTGGCAGGGGTGTTGGAACGAGATGATCTTTAAGGTCCCTTCCAACCCAAACCATTCTATGATTCTGTGAATTCCTGTTAATCTTGGTGTCGTGTCTGTACCTCAGCAGCTGCCTCTTTTCTAATGCACTCCCTAAAGATTACACTCAGTACTGTCAACTGTACAGGATGGTATCTTAAGATAAAACCAAAAGGCAATCTGTTTTGCATTCTATAGCCATGCACTGCCCAAAGGGAAAGGACCAGCAAGTTGTGCTCACTGCCTTAGCTCCAGCTAGCACAGGTGTTCTGCACGCTGCTTCCCAGCTGCAAGAGGGGATTGGACATGGTTTAGGTGAGAAAACGTAGGGAAATCAGATCAGGCAATCAGACTGCAAATTTAAATTAAATTATAGCTGCTTATTCAACCAAATTCTATTCTTCTTCATATTTCTTCTGTCTGCCATTCAAAAATATATGTGTGACTGGTGGAGCACACTCTCTAGCTTCTGACTTTGATCTCTGGGTATCAGAATTCTCAGTCTGTGAGTGGAAGACTAAAAGGCACATGCAGGATCATACTCATGAAAGACCACATTCTTGGCTTGCAGCCACATCCAAATTCATTAATAATAGTAGTTTTCTGTAACTGCTAGGAAAAATAATGAAGGCAGTGACATTTTAACTATACCTTGTGATGCAAACAGTTCACCTTTCCAAGAGTTCAGCAAAATAAAGTGGGAGCCTAATTAGGGATGGTACATCTTCAACTTTGCATTCATTATGTTTTTAATTCTTTCACAAATCCTGAAGTTGTTTTATTAAAAACTTTAACATCAGCATTTAACTCATAAGTACACCTTTGTTTAGAAGCCATTGTTTAGAAGATTGCAAAAATTCTTTTTTTTCAATATTTTTTTCTATTGTGTTTTTCTCCTCTGCAATTAAGAGTTATGAAGGACATGCCTGCTCTTGGTTCAGTGCAATTTGGTGGTAGTAGGTGGCTTAGTTAAGCAAATCTAAACAATTAAAGAAGATTAAATAAGATATCACTAGGTGTGCTAGGGATCAAGAGGTGGCAGCAAAACTCTGAGATGTTTGTTTTCTGCACATCAATAATGGAAGTGTTTTAACTGCAAACCAGAATTAATGAATTGTTAATGTGTGAGATTCTAGGAAGAAAAACAACGGATGGTCAGACACTGATTATACAATGAGGAATTGTATAAAAAACTATTGAATTATATGGATTGGAGAACCGCCACCATTAAAACTTGAAATAGCATTAATAATTAATACAATTAACTTTTCAGAACAGGAAGACTCCAAGTCAGAGAAGGCTCCAACAGAACTTCTCAAGTTGGATGGAGTAGCATCACTGGATGTATTGCAAAGTTCAGCAAATTGGACTGTGGCCTGATAATTGAACAAGTTTATACATATGTATCAGTAGCATGAAATTGATGATAGAGCATAAAACATACAGAATAGCTCATCTGATATGGAAGCAAGACCATGAGGAAGACATCCAGGAAAGTATTCACAGTAAAGCAGAATCTGAAATATCAATCCAACATGTAAATTGTCGTGAGACAAATTGTTGTATTTCTGCTCAACCAACTTTATTTAGTTTCTATTTCATAAGTGAGAAGCTGGTAGAAGAGCAGGTATCAACATGGTCTGCAGTAAGGAAAACTGTAAAACTGAGCAAGAAGACCAAGAGATATTTGGTGAAGGGATAAAATTGAGCTGGGTTATTTATCAAAACTGTATGAATATTTAACATAGCTTATGCACAGCAAAAACAGCCACGGCAAGCTCATTGAGCATGTAGAAGAATAAAAAGGTCAGACTTGAAGATGTCTCTCTACATCATGTACATACCTTTATAATAGCTGGATTGGGAGAAGTTCTCATGTACCAGAAAATTGTAAAGGTGGTCTCACAGAAAAATACTAAGGATTTTATGGACAGTAAAAGTTTACAAGTTGAAGGGAAAAAACCTGATGTATTTTGAGATTTTTATAAATATAGTGAAAGAAGAAAGTTAAAATTACCTAAAGCGCAGGTAGAAACATTCAGAA
Organism: Steatornis caripensis; assembly: GCA_013398225.1. Lineage (NCBI taxonomy): Eukaryota > Metazoa > Chordata > Aves > Caprimulgiformes > Steatornithidae > Steatornis > Steatornis caripensis. The sequence continues at coordinate 86,002 of VZSC01002433.1, forward strand.
ATTGCTAAGGGGGACTCACAGATAGATTGCTCGTGAACATCAAAACATTGTAAGCCCTGTTTCCTCAGGAAAACAACCTAAACCAATGAAAAATAACGTTCAACAAATTTTAATATTTATTCATATTAACGTATTCAAGCTTCATGTGCCCTACACAAACACGACAGATTTCTGCCATTATATCAGCCAGAAATCTGGAGTCTCTAGAAACTGCTTTGCTTTAACAAACTAGGATTTTACTACAGGTTGCATATGTAATAGGAAAACCAGGCAAATAATGTGTACACATGAATACGCATGTTCTTTCCAAAAAATCATTTGCAAAATTCATTCTTTGTACATAGATAAACCTCAGAGTTTTGCTAAACAACAAATTTCACAAGGTTTTTCAATCAAAACAGGAAAAAGTGAGAAAACAAAATAAATATGTTTTCAATAAATGAATCTATTTTTACAAATTTTCCAGTATCCTCAATTTGCAATGACTGAAACAGATTTTTTGCTGGTTCGAGTTCCATTCAGCCAGTTCTTTGTGCTAGCCACAAGTCTGTCTGCTGGAATGCTACGAAGATGAAACAGTAAAACAAAAAACCCAGCAAGTATTTAGAACGCATCAGAAAAAAAGATGTCTATGACTATTTACTTGCACCAACAATGCTGGAATTTGAGACAGAAAAATGAATAATATTTATTATACTTGACTGAGACTAAAATCAAGAAAATAAAAAACTTGACTGGAGGCAGCTGTCACAAGTATTTTGGGACCCATTCAAACACATGTTTTTGAAAAAAAAGATCCCTGTTCTCTAGGAAATTTTATAAATAAGCAAGTCTGGTAAACTCTTCTGTAAATGTAATGCAATACAAGCTGTATGCCAAAATCCAGAAAAGAACACAGCTCAAATGTTCTGAACAGAGTGGGAGACACCTGAGATGGCTCTCTTAAATTATGCAAGAATCTCAGCTATGCACAGCGAAAGTGTCAGTGTCAGGAGGTGAAGAACACCAAAGCAGTCTCTACACACACAACACCAAACATATTTTAAGCAGGAGCTCTCGATTCATCCCATAGGGCTGGACACATTTTTGTACAGAAACTGGCTCCATTTCACTTCCCATTAATGATCATATAACATCATTGTGCCAGATACAGCAATTGCCTGCATGGAAAAATAACTTTAGGAAAGTATTTAATATGTTTTAGTTGTCTTGTAACAACAACTTAGCAACTGGAAAGAGAGGTGCCAACACGTTGTGATTGGCTAGATCTTTAGAGGCAACCAGGAGGATTCTGTGGGCCTACAGCGGTCTGCAGATGTGGTAGCACCGAGATGATGTCTTTCTACTGCTGCATTCCCCAGAGAGAGATGTAGGATGCTGCTTTTGCAGATTTTCAACCTTGTCAGCAAAACAGAAGAAAATCCCCCAGTCCTATCAGTCACGTTCAAAGTGTTTTGGGGATTAGTGTGTCACAACAGCTTAAGTGCCTTATTTCTTCCTATCCTTTTGCACCAGAGAAACCCCTGGGAGGAAATCAAACGAAGAAGGGCATCTAACCTGTCTAAATAAATAAATAAATCTAGCTATCTTTTGCTAGTCTGGCTCTTCAACTTCCAGAGGTGCACAGATTTAATGGTGTTGGGATACTTAGTTCTTAACTAAAGTCATGCTAGAGAATGTCCTCTGGAGACAACTGTCATCTTTGTTATCACATGGGAGCGTCCAGATTACAGGAGTTGCTTTGTTTTGGGTTTGTGGAGAATATGCCTTTTTTCAAATGGATGGAGGGCTCAACTCACTATTGTCAGACCCTACAATAGGAAAAGAAGGGTAATACTTGGATGGGTACAATGGCAATTCATCCTTCTGGCCAGAAGCCTTGTTTTGGAGTTTTGTTGCTTAGTGTCTGTCAGCACTTTCATCCTGGGGAACTTAAGTTTCTCCTACAACAGCCTGGCTTCAACTAAAAGTTTGCAAATAAAGTATCAGAACTCAGAGTTGTTTTTTTTTAAGTTAATTTTCCAAATGAGGTAAAGTTGTAAGATATGAAAAAATACTTGGGTGGTACTCAGCATAAAAAGAAGAAAATTATTAGCTTGGCATTTGTTTAATCTTGTGAAATATTTATTTAAAAGGAAAGCTAGATGAATATTTAAAATATGATCTCAAAAACACAAAAAAAATGTACTCATCCAGAAACTGGGCTACATTTTGAGGTGTCTAGCACCTCTAGGCATTGTAATTACTCTACTGTCTCTGAGAATAAATTATTCCAAAACTAACCACATAAGTTCAACCGGTTTCCTTTCAGGAATGCTTCAGCTGCTGATGGATCACAAAAGGAAGGATCACATCCCAAGACTTTGAAGATACGGATAAGAAGGAAGTAATTGCTAATGATTTGCTGATCTAAGCCAAAAATGATTGACAAGATAATGAAATAATGTAATCCTGTATTGTGCCAAAACACCAAAATTTTAAATTGAACAGGAACAAACATCAGAGGAGGCTGAATGAGATTAGTTGCATTATACACTACACAACTATATGTGTCTAGTAATAAAAGACCTGCCCCAAGAAATGAAATTGTAAGGAACTAATAGTCTTGTGGAACTGTTTATGAATCTCAATGAATTTTTGTCACAATTAAACATTTCACTTGAAATGCTACTTGAAGACAATGCAGATAAGCCCCACCAAGTACAGGAGAATTAACGCCGCCCAAAACCACCTGTAATGACATATTTTGAGATTAGCCAAGAACTAATCTGAGTACAGCATGGTGTAGGCTAGGGTTGCACTTCTGCAAGGTGGCTGTCCAGCGCACCGAACGCTGGGGTTTGTGGACATTAGAAAGCACTGCTGCTGCGAACACACACGTATTTATAACGCCAGTGTACTTCTTCACTTGGAAAAGACTGGAAGATTCCTTGGTGTATTTTATTACATGAAAAACAAACCCATTAAGAACAGATAAATTGAATGAATAAAGGCTCGTCCTTTCACGCACAGAGGTCTGCAGCCTGTTCCGGCGAAGCCACCGCTGCCCTTGCCAGCTGCCGAGCCCTGTCCACCTCTCAGGCCCCACCTGACGGCCCCGTCCTGCTCCTCCGCCCCATCTCCCTCTCAAGCCCACCCTCCACAAACTTCAGAAAACCGCCTTCTCTCTCTCTGCGCGTGGCTTCAGAGCTCTCTAAGGCAGGAGGCCAAGACCAAGTCCCGGATCACACCACCTGTGAGGGCTCCTGCTGTCCCCGGGGGCACTGCGGATCAACACGGTNTTGCCGACGGGACCGGCGCGGGGCGGAGTATCGGCTGGCGAGCGAGGGGATGTGGCAGGTGCCGAGCTGTGGGGGNCTTCTCTCTCTCTGCGCGTGGCTTCAGAGCTCTCTAAGGCAGGAGGCCAAGACCAAGTCCCGGATCACACCACCTGTGAGGGCTCCTGCTGTCCCCGGGGGCACTGCGGATCAACACGGTGTCCTGCGGCCACAGCAGCTCCCGTATCAGGGTGGGCCGAGGGGGGCCCGGGCCCCCGTGCGGGACACCGGCCACGCTGCGCGGCCACCTAGGGCAGCGGGACGCGGCAGCCCTCCTTCCCCGCAGCCGCCGTGACGGGCCCCTCGCGGATTTCTCCGGCCCCGGTTTTTGTCACGCTGACTGAAATTCCCCGACTCCGAACTGCGAGAAGGCATAGCCACGGGGGCGCGCGACCATCCTGGCACCGCGACGGCCACGGAGCCGCCGCGGGGAGAGCTCCCGCTCCCACCGAGCGCCCCGCCGCAGGNCACGGGGCGCCGTTTCCAAGATGGCCCCCGCCCCCCGGCCAGCCGCCGCCCGAGTGAGCCCCACCAGGGCGTGTGCGAGGCGCTCGGGCGGCCGGGGAGCCCCGCGGGGCCGTGCCCCGCAGCCCGCGCGGGGGTTTCCCTCGGGCTGAGGCGGCTGCCGCGGCCGCTGGCAGCCGCGGTGGTGCCGTGAGGGGTAGGGGGGTCCCGGTCCGCGCGCGCGGCAGGCAGGCCCGAAGCGGGGAGGACCCTCCCTCCGCCGGCACCGCGGTGAAATCCAGCCGGCGGGTGAGCGGGCGGGGGGGAGGTGAATTTAATCACGGCTCGCCCTTGGGCTGTGCCTCGCTTTTAAAACCTGCCGGGTTGTCGGGAGGAGTTGAGGAGAGCTCGTTTATAGCGAGTAGTGGATGTGACNCGCCGGCACCGCGGTGAAATCCAGCCGGCGGGTGAGCGGGCGGGGGGGAGGTGAATTTAATCACGGCTCGCCCTTGGGCTGTGCCTCGCTTTTAAAACCTGCCGGGTTGTCGGGAGGAGTTGAGGAGAGCTCGTTTATAGCGAGTAGTGGATGTGACTAAAGCAGTAAGTGACATCAGACTGCGCAGCCGGGCTCGGGGGACCTGTAAACTTCAGTTTATAGGTTATTGGTACCTCGAGGTATTTTATGAATTGGCTGAGAATAACTTAATTCACCTGTGAAACCAGCTCCTCGATGGTTTTGTTAATGCTTATGTTTAATCTGTGTTGAGCAATAAATAGCGTTATTGATTTGGCGTGTTGCATGTGAACAGCATAAATGATGAGTTTTGCTCTAAGAGCTCGGAAGAGCAGTAGATGCCTTTGCATGCTACTTTTGTGCTTTCGCCTCTCAATTCCTAGCTTCATTTTATTTAATCTGTATTTATAACAAACACCTTCCTACATTTCCAGAGCTTTTCATTTGATTTGATTTCTTAAACAGCTCACCACATCTTTGCCTTTCCTTCCCTCTAAATAAACTTCAGAATAACTTCAGGGGCAATAGCTTTCAGTGACTTTTGGAGTTCTTCCTTTTGAAGAAGACTGAATAGTCCGGACAGTGGTAACCAGCATCTTTAGACCTCATACAATTTTCAGTACCTGAATTCAGCATTTGTTTTTTACAGTTAGGTTTTTTGGGTAAGGTTCAGACTTCGTATTTGAAGTTTAGTTAGACCAAGAGCCCCATTTTAATGAGGCGTGGTGCTTTATTAAAGCTATCTTTTGTAGGTGTTCATTTCAAAATATACTAATTAGAATTGTGATGTGACGTATTATTGTCATCCTTCAGGTCTTTTACAGAGGAATGTTTACATCTTGTCTGCATTTGCAGAAAGATCTTAATTTACGACTAGGCTGTTCACTTAATGGAGGTGTCATTTCCTCTAACTGATGTGGGTGATCAAATCTCTAATCTCGCTTAGAATTAATGTTAGGATTTTACTAGATGTCACTGTTCAGAGTGGGTACTTTTTTTTGTATTCAGAATGGGTGATTGCATGCAGCTTCTAAAAGCTGTCTTAAAGCAACTGTTAATTTAGGTTTGGGCATTTAATCTCATAGAGCTAGGGAATGAATGAATAAGACTCATCAGTTTCAACTGTCCCTGTTTATTCATCAGAATGAAAAGGATTAAAGCAGTAACCTAAATGGTGAAAAGTTGATTTAAATGATTTCAGACTCGGAATAGCTTTGGGCTTTAATGTGAGCATGTTTATGTTTACATGTGTACACTTAAAAGGAGACAGAGGAAGTCCCAGAGGTACAGGTTTCTGTCAACTGGCAGAGTACATGAAGGAAAGGTTACTGGATGTTTACTCTGTTCTTGTTCTCTTCTTTAGGCATCCACTAGCTGTCTTTATTAGAGACCGGATATTGTGTTAGATGGATCTTGAACCTGAGCTAGTACAGCATTTTTGTGTTTGTAATAAAATGTGTAGTAGCATGCCATCTGGAATTTAAAATTTAAATTAGGCAGGTGTCGGAGCTGTAAGTTTTTAAGAGTACAGTATAAAATTCGGTACCAGATGCAGAGAAAGCAGGCTAATGAATGTACAATTAACTTCCATGCTTATTTGCATTTTTGTTAATGTTTTTAGGACATCCCAACTCCTGATAGGAAACGGTCACAAGTATGTTTTCTAAGTGGCAACTTCCAGTCCTTTCCTGAGTGCCTTGTGGGAGTAGTGTGCTTCTCACGAAGACGTTGTCGTTGGGATCTGCTGCAACGCCCATCTGTTCTTATAATGTTGCAACGTTGCCTTTCACTGAAACTCCAGCCTTAGTTCTGTTTTCCTGTACCGAGTCCCTTTTTATGTGGCAAGCACCTGGGCACATGTTAGCCTTTCATTTATCTCTAGCATATGGAAGGGAGCAGAAGGTATCTATGAAAAGTAGTTCAGTAGCAGCTACCCTCTAAACTGGTTCCTCTGCATTAAGGTTTACTGTAGAACTTGCTATGATAATAAGTAAAAGCAGGAAAAAAATCTGGTCTTGCTGCTAGTCTGTTAGTTGTAGAGTATCTTTTGGAAAGTTGTTGCAGTGAATTAAGCAAGTTTCACCATCTAGAACAATGTGAGTTATGTGTAGGAGTTGTGGCAGCTTCACATAGCTGTGCTAATGCAGGTTAAGCCCAGCCCGTGGTGTATATATTCTTGTGGACCCTGTCTCCTGAAAAGTTTTCATCCTGGTTGCTACTGTTTCTCCTTCATTAAGGAAAAGGTGCGCTATATTAACTTGTCCCTTCTTAATTTTAGTCTTAGAAATATAATAACAGAATTAATTTATATCTGCTTTCAGTGGATCATGGGTGTTTACTTCACAAGTCATATCGTACTTGTCCAACACAGTGCCTCGCCCCGTTATTACAGAAATAGAGAGACATGGAGCATTACTTAATACACTTCAAATAACCTTTATAGTGCAGTATCCTTAACATCCCTTGACAGTTCAGACTACTAGCTCTGTCCCATGTCATGTTGGCCATATGGCAGGTCTGAGAACATCTCTGACTCCATGTTTGTGTACTTTACAGAACCATTTTGAGCAATACCATGAGGTATGCAGGAAGGTTCTTTGACAAGTGAGTTTCCAAAGACAGTGATAAATGATAGAGATACATCGACATGCTCTTTATTTCAGCTAGCAGTCTCGTGTTTAGGGGAAAACCAGCAGAAAGCAAAAATAGCACATATCTGAATATGCACAAAGGTTTACTTTGGTGTTCTTGAATATCTGTGTTTGTTATGCTTAGCTACGAGAGAATACAACTTAAATTTTCCCCCCATGTTGGAAGGCTAACAAATTCCATGTGTTCTTAAGCAATAGCATTAAGCAGACTAGTTTTCATAGAATTATAGAATGGTTTGGGTTGGAAGGAACGTTAAAGATTATCTAGTTCCAACCCCTCTGGCACGGGCAGGGGCACCTTCCACTAGACCAGGTGGAAGCCCCATCCAGCCTGACCTTGAACACTTCCAGGGAGGGGGCATCCACAGCTTCTCTGGGCAACCTGTTCCAGTGTCTCACCACTCTCATCATGAAGAATTTATTCCTAATATCTAATATAAATCTTCCCTCTTTCAGTTTAAAACTGTTACCCCTCATCCTATCACTACCTGCCCTTGTAAAAAGTCCCTCTCCAGCTCTCCTGGAGGCCCCTTCAGATACTGGAAGGCTGCTGTAAGGTGTCCCCAGAGCCTTCTCTTCTCCAGGCTGAACAACCCCAACTCTCTCAGCCTTTCTTCATAGGAGAGGTGCTCCAGCCTCTAATCACCTTCTTGGCCCTCCTCTGGACTCACTCAAGTAGGTTCATGTCCTCCTTATGTTGATGGCCCCAGAGCTGGGTGCAGTACTGCAGGTGGAGTAGAGAGAGAGAATCACCTCCCTCGACCTGCTGGTCATGCCTGTTTTGATGCAGCCCAGGATATGGTTGATCTTCTAGGCTGCAAGCGTGCATTGCTGGCTCATGTTGAGCTTCTCATCAATCAACACCCCAATTCCTTGTCCTCTGGGCTGCTCTCAATCCATTCTCCACCCAGCCTGTATCTGTGCTTGAGATTGTCCTGACGCATGTGCAGGACCTCGCGCTTGGCCTTCTTGAACTTCATGCGGTTTGCCCAGGCCCACCTCTCAAGCCTGTCANTGTATCTGTGCTTGAGATTGTCCTGACGCATGTGCAGGACCTCGCGCTTGGCCTTCTTGAACTTCATGCGGTTTGCCCAGGCCCAC
>VZSC01002435.1:0-11892 GCA_013398225.1 Steatornis caripensis
GACTGGAAGCAGCCTGGGCTGCAGTGGTCATGCACTGATGGATTTCACAGTCCTGAGGGATATGGGTCAGGCAAAGGGTAAAGTCAGGACCCTGAATTTTAGGAAATCAAGCTTCCAGCCGTTCAAGGAATTAGTCAATAGGACCTCCTGGGAAACTGCCCAGGTGACAAGGGAGCAGAACATAGAGCAAAAGAGCTCTTGATCCCCAGGCATAAGAAATCAGGCAAGGAAGGCAAAAGACCACATGGTTGAGCACAGGCAGTGGAAGCAGGTACAGGTATCCTGGGAATAGTATAGGGATATTGGCCAGTTGTCTAGAGATGGGGTCAGGAAGGTCAAGATGCAGTTGGAGCTGAACTTGGCAAGGAATGCAAAGAATAATAGGAAGAACTTCTACAGATATGTCAGCCAGAAAAGAAAAGTCAAAGAAGGTGTACCCCACCACCCCTGGTAATGAGCAAGACTGGCAAACTGGTAACAAAGGGTGAGGAGAAGGCTGAGGTGCTCACCAAATTTTTTGCCTGTCTTCTCTAGCAACCTACCTTCCCATGCCTCATGAGTAGAAGGACTGCAAGGCAAGGACTGAGGAGCAAAGTCTCTCCCACGGTAAGAGAAAATCAGTTTTGTGACCACCTGAGGAACATGAATATATGTAAGTCTATAAGACCAAATGAGATGCATCCCAGATTCCAGAGGGAATTGGCTATTGTAGTTGCCAGGACACTCTCCATGATATTTGAAAAGCCATGGCAGTCAAGTGAAGTCCCTGGTGACTGGGAAAAGGGAAACATTGTACCCATTTTTAAAAAGGGTAGAAAGGAGGACCCTGGGAACTACGGACTTTGGCACATCTGTGCCTTGGAAGATCATGGAACAGATCATCCTAGAAACTATGCTAAGCCACATGAAGGACAGGAAGGTGATTCGAGACAGCCAGCATGGCTTTACCAAGGTCAAGTCCTGCCTGACCAATGTAGTGGCCTTCTGTAATGGAATAATTACATCAGTGGACAGGGGAAGAACTACAGATGTCATCTATCTGTGCTTCTGTAAGGCCTTTGACATGGTCCCCCACACCATCCTTCTGTCTAAATTGGACAGATAAAGACTTGATGGGGGGACTATTCAGTGGATAAGAATTTATCTGGATGGTCTCATCCAGACAGTAGTTGTCAACAGTTCGATGTCCATGTGGAGATCAGTGACAATTGGCGTCCCTCAAGGGTCTATATTGGGACCAGGACTGTTTACTACCTTCATCAATGACATAGTGGGATTGAGTGCACTATCACCAAGTTTGTAGATGACACCAAGCTGAGTCATGTGTTGACATACCTGAGGGACAGGATGCCATCCAGAGGGACCTAGACAGTTTGAGGAGTGGGCCTGTGTGAAAATCATGAGGTTCAAGAAGACCAAGTGCAAGATCCTGCAAGTGGGTCGGGGCAACACCTGTATCAGTACAGGCTGAGGAATGAAGGGATTGAGAGCAGCCTTGTGAGAAGGACTTGGGGGTACTAGTGGATGAAAAGCTGGACATGAGCTGGCAATGTATGCTCGCATCCCAGGTCAACCATATCCTAGGCTGCATCACAAGAAGCATGGCCAGCAGGACAAGGGAGGTGATTCTACCCCTCTACTCCTCACTGGTGAGACCTCACCTGCAGTATTGCATTCAGTTCCGGGGTCCTTAGCACAGGAAAGACATGGACCTGTTGGAGCAAGTCCCAAGAAAGGCCACAAAGATGATCAGGGGGCTGGACCACCTCTCCTATGAAGACAGGCTGAGAGAGTTGGGGTTGTTCAGCCTGAAGAAGAGAAGGCTCTGGAGGAGACTTTCTTGAAGTTGCAATAGGACAAGGAGTAATGGTTTGCCCCGGTTTGGGCAACGACAGAATCAATTTTCTTTTAGTAATTTTGCGTTTTAGTTAAGTCTTCTCTAAGAAGCTACACTCTCTGAAATTAACTGCATGTTTTTCAGACAGTAGGTGTTTCTAGCAGTGATAAGGCTCAGTGTTTATAGTTAGTGCCGGAATATAGGAATATATAGGAATATAGGAATGGAATGCAGTAAGATCTTGCTTACAGTTATCCCTATGGAGACCAAGGTCGATGCTTGCTTCTGCTAACTTTCATATGCGCTGGAACTGAAAGAGCAGAGAAGTGGTCAGACCTATGACCCTGAGGTGAGGAGGAGCGGGTCGGACAGGTGACCCAAAACTGACCAAAGGGAGTATTCTATCCCGGATTTGTCATACTCAGTATAAAGCTGAGGGATCACGAGGGTTAAGCTCTCTTCTTCTATGGCCAGCATCCGAGGAGGACTCTATCCAATTATTCTGCCTTCAATTCTGATCCGTGCGTTCCTGAATCCAGTTCCTATCTGCTGCTGAGTACAGTCTAGGACTTTCCTGGGGTGTGCCCTGCAGCGTCTGGGTGAGGTATTTGTCATTGTTTGGGGGGGGAGCTCGATATTGGTTTTGTACATATTTGTATATTTATATATATATAATTATTTTTTCTTATTATTATTATGCATTATTATTGTAGTTAGATTAAAGCTGTTTTAACTTTTCCAACCTGTAAGTCTCTTTCCCATTTCTTTCCCCCCCTCCCCGCTTTGGGGAGGGAGAGGTTTAACAAAGAGTATCTGTCGTCCGTTTAAGAGCCAGCCCAGCTTTAAACATTGGCATGGATTTAAACTGAAAGAGAGCAGATTCAGACTAGATATAAGGAAGAAATTTTTTATGATGAGGGTGGTGAAAGAGTGGCCCAGGTTGCCCAAAGAGGTGGTAGATGACCCATCCCTGGAAACATTCAAGGTCAGGTTGGACAGGGCTCTGAGCAACCTGATCTAGTTGAAGATGTCCCTTCTTATTGCAGGGGGGTTAGCTAGATGGCCTTTAAAGGTCTCCTCCAGCCCTAACCGTTCTGATTCGATGATTTACAGAAATGTAAATGTCTGTTAGTGAGATAATCATGCTAAGATGCTTTTACAGTCATTGAAGGGAAAATGACGACTTTAGCTTACAAGTCTTTACATTCCATGTCTGAAATAAATCAACACTTTCACACTCTAAAACTGCTAATTATTTTTTCTCTTTTGTCTATAAAAGGAATTTATCTGAACTTAGGTGACATAAGTCATCTTTCTGGTTCCCTCTCCAATTGCTGGCACTTAGACTTCCATCTACACATGTGCACGACACAGGTAATCCCTTACCCAGAAAAAGAGATAGAAAAGGATTTTAATGAAAAGACAGGACACACTATGCTCACAGGCACAAGGCATGGCCAAATGTATACACTGACGACCTCTGTTTACATGCAACCCGCCACTTTTATCTCATTTTCCCATGCTTCTTCCTTCACCACCCACCTTCACCACTCCCTTTTGTCACCTTTGGTTCATCTCCTAAACATCTCATAGTAATCCTGAAATGCTGTTCCTAGCACCACACAATGTCCCTCACCCCCATAAACAGTGACCCCCTCCAGTCTGTAAGGTGCTCTCCTGTTGATCCGCAGTGCTGGATGTCATCCCTGGCCCATGTTGCTGAGGGTCCCCTGGGACAGCCCTGGGAGGGATCATATCTCTGAAGGGGTTGTTGGGACTCTCTCACCTGCCCTTGTGCCTCTGTGCTCCTTAGTGTTTGTGGAGATGGGCTTTTTCTCCTGTAACCTAACAATACATATTTGCAAGAGTGAGAGCTAGAAGTGCTCAATTTATCATCCGAATTTTGCAGGCTTTTCCAAAACAACAGTAAAATCTAAGGGCTGAATGCCAAACTAATACAAACCAGAGAAGTTCTCATCTGGCCTCTAATGATTTCAGTGTATCATCCCTTTAAGTGTATCTTTTCTTCAGCTTTACCACACTATGAAACTTTGATTTTATATTGCATTTTTCCAGCATTAAACATGGCTACATGGCAATATTGTAAATATACATATATAAAATTATATATTAAAAACTTTCTCAAATACTACATGGCAGAACAGTTACATGAATATCAGGTTAGATATCTTGTGTTGGCATGTGGCATCCATAAAATTTTCACAAGCTTTTAACTATTTTTCTCCAGTATTTCACAATAAAGAAGACTCTTTAGTTTCAGATTCCCATGAAGTCATTCAAAAAAAAAAGAGAGAAAAAGACACGCTCTTTATGAAAAGACAATAAAACATGTCTGGGAAACTCTAAACTTTACTATTTTTTGGTAGCTTTTCTTTTTTTCTTCCATTTACAACCAGTTCAGTACATCACTTCTGAAGACGACATTTCTTTTTTCCTCACCAAAGAAAACCAGAAAAGTCCAAGCACCCAGATCACAAACTTATCTTTCTCTTTATCTCGAATGCCACTTGGAATTTTTTCTGACAGTAGTGTCTCCCTCATTACCAATGATTTTGTGGTATCGCTTTACAGTTGACTTTGTTCTGACACATAAGATCACAAAAGCCTGAGCCTAAATGCCTAAGTCATAAATTTTAACAGTCCTTCAGTTTAAATGCTTCCTGAAAACTATTCTCCATTTGGTGATTTGTAGATGCCCTTTTTTTCCGCACTGTTATTACATTGTCCTCTAGAAATGCTGACAAAGATTGGTTGCATGAGTTCACCCTGTGTCAGCCTTTCATACTCTTCCAAGTTGAAATGTTTCTATTGTCATTACCAAGAGAGATTCAACATATGCAAATGCATATTCTACACACTATTATGCTTCCAGCAGCCAAATAATTTTTGTCATGCTGCCAGCTTTTTCAAGGCCACTAGGAAGCGCCAGTCTTTCCATGTAAGACTCAACTCATCATGTAAGACATGTAGTTACTGGGATATCAATCAGCAGCTGTTGACCTCTAGACACTGTACAGAACAGGGAAAAAGGATCTCCCAATCCCAGTGTTTGTGGTTTCTGAGGATCTATTTGTCACATTTTATAAAATGTGGGTATTTATATGTATACTATGTAAATTACCCATTTTTTCAGTTGATAAGATGCTTACATGATACATCCAAGGCACAACTGCAAAAAACCACCCCAGTGAAACAGACTTTCAAAGTTTCTAATCACAGCAATGACATCTTCTCAGATTTGTCTAGGATCATGCTCTAAAACACATGTTAAGATATGCATCAAGGGGAAGAGGATAGGCAGAAGGTCTGAGCTTCTCCTGCCCAAACCAAGCAAACTGTATGAACAGGGCAAGGGGCTACCACAGTGAACCTAAGCAGAAGGTAGATCTAGGGCAAAAGGCAGCTGCGTCTGACTGAGCAGTGTCATGGCAGGAATGCACTGTCCTATGGATCAATGTTTGCTATCATGATTCTTCTTGGAGGAAATTGAGGTTAGTGCAGGGTTAGACCTCTGTGGATCTTCCTTAAGTCACTGACATACGTGGTGGGAAGTGCAGTCTACTACATTCTTGATTCTACTGTGGGATTAATTTATATCAGGACAATAATAACTTTAATACAGGGCAAAATAAATGCAACAATCAAAAATTATTCTCTCAGGTGATAAGGAAGGCACAGGAGGAGACAGCCAGAGACATGTACAGGAACGATGAGGGTAATGGAGATATTTGAGAAAGGGGTGTTTAAACAATGAAATGGTTCAAGAAAAAAAAAATAGGAGCAAGAATAGTAAAGGTCAACAGTATGGACAGCAAGGATTAAGGGAAATTTGAGAGAACTAGAGATAAGGTGTAAGGATATCGACAGGAGTCCTTAAGTTGGTAAAAAAAATGTATAAAAAGGGGATACAAGGAGAGGCAAGTAAAAAGAAATGATGACTGAAGCCATAGCACAGATACAGTAACATTTATCTGCCTTTGTGAAATAAGTTTTGCAGAGTAGGGAAATGGAAGTTGTGGAATGCAGAAATGGTCTCCCAACTGACTAGAAGGAGTAGTGTTAATATGAATATTATATGAATATAACTATTTGTGATGTGGTAGCAGGCAAGAACACCACTGAGAAACAGTGACTATCTGATGTTATGAATAATGCAGATAAAATAACAAAACAGGCACTACTGCCATAGATAGATAGCTCCTGGCTGGCCCAGATACAGCAAACACCAAGATAACATAACAAATAAAACTAGGAGAATTGAGCAGGAAAGCAGCAGTCACAGCTACTTACAGCTCCAGCAACTCAGAAGTGAATTCTCCTCTCTCCAGAAAACTTCACATGGAGGTATATAAATGGACATAGTATTTCCTTATTCCTATTACTTCATGAAGAGTATCATCCTACTGAGCTAGCTCCCCATCTCCTATTCTTCTCAGACCTACAGACTATCTGCAAATTAATGGCAACATTTTTATTTAACCTATTAAAAAATTTCTGACCTGTAACTGAGAAGAGCAAGAACTTTTAAGTCTGTAACAACCGAGTTGACTTTGGAAGTAGATTCTGCCCTGCAATTTCTGCCATGGATTTATCTACTTGTTCAAGCTCTCATAGTGCTACAAACTACATGAAATTAATTTCCTGCAACAGCAAATATGATGGAAAAAACAGTTCCTTATACTTCTGCAGTAATAGAAATGAATGACATATTAGACATTTTCAGTCTTACACAAAAATTCCTGGGTTTGCATATATCTGAAGGTGGGAAACATTTATTTGCATAAGTCCAGTTTATGAAGAAATAGTATAAAATACCGACAAGTTTTATAACATTCTACTTTTAATTTAAGAAGGCAGCTTTTTTTTCCCCCCCAAAATGCAGTAATTGAGATCATAGATGAAAAAGTGTTATCCCCTTTGGACACCCCAAACAAAATTCCTCTACTCACCCAAAAGTTATTAGCCATTAAAAGCAATAAACTAAGATCAGACCAGTATTTAACAAGAGGGAGATACTGCTTCCGTTGTCACCTAATATACCATTGAAATGAACTAATTCTTACCACCACTTATCATATTACCTATGAACAAATGATCCCCGTGCCTGAATTTACAACCAGACACATTAGCGTTAGACCACATCTTACCTCAGAAAACCTTCTTCATTTCCTCTAAAACACACAGAAACCTTTCAAGAACACTTGGCCTTCTAATGTCGCTTTCCATTGTAAAGTTAGCTGCATGAAAACTGTTTTTACTGGGGAGAATTAGGTGTGGTTTTAAGCTTTTGCAATGATTTGGTACCATGCAAAGCTCATGGAGATCAATGGCTTTTCTTTAGAAAAGTGCATTAAGGCACTTTTTCAGCTGATGTAAAGTGACAATTTGAATGTCAAGGTTTACCACTTGTAGAGCTAGTCAAGTAGCCTTCATTTCTATCAAATACACTATTTAATCAAGAAATGCTGTCAATCTTAACTATCTAAATATTTGCAGAATGTTTATCACCGTGAATCTGAAACAACTAACTGCCTGGTTTACATATTCAGAAACACAAGTCTGCAGTTTCCTGAGACCTGACACTGCTTAGAGGTGAGCTGCTTTGGTATCATACAGTGTTTTGTCCTTAACCAAAATTTACACAGGTCTAATTTGTTAATTAAAGTAAACTTGTATGTTTTCAGGATATGTTGTGATATCCCAGTTAGGGATGAAGCCTCAATTTTCCTGGTGAAAAGTTAGGTAAGAAAAGCTTGTGTAAGACAAGATGTGAGTAGTTCTTAGAAAGAAGTTGGATATAAGCAGGTTTGAACTAAAAAGAAAAAAAAAGAAAATATGAGCTTTTATCCATCCCCTAATATTCACACTTGAGAATTGTGCCTAAATCAGTATCATACATGTCCCAAGCTCCTTCCAGAGATAAGGGGAAGAGATAAGCACCTCCAGGACTGATTCAATCCACTGCTCTTCACAGCGCTGAATAATTGAGGTATTGAGTCTCAGCTAGGATCACAGGAACAATGTTTTTGTGTTTGGAGAATATTCCTATAATGTTACTGAAGGAAGGTGAAAAACACATGGTGGCAAAGGACCGCATTCCCTGACCTGAGTAGAGATCATGCAGTGCACTCCTGGCAGCTTGGATTATTACTCCAGAAATCTGACATTTCACTCCATCCGATATCTCTTTTAAATAGATATCTAGGAGTGGGAAATCCTCTTTTCCCTATTGCTATATTACCTTATCCTGGCTTAGGTGTCTCAATTAAATGTGTAGTACAGTAAGTGTTATCCAAGAGACATAAAGTATGAGATGTGTTCTTCCTTAAACGAAGTACAAAACTAAATTTGTTTCCAAAGACAGAAATTCAGTGCTATCAAAATACCATTGTGTTTATGTTTTCAAGCATAGTGGTACTTAATACTTGCCTTTGTGAAGTTGCACCTACATAATAGAGGGTGTCCTAATTGCTTGTATGTGGTAGGTAGATTTGGTGCAAGGAGGATATAACCCGAGGCACTCTGTCATCACCACAGGGGCCAGAGTATTACAATAAAATGTAAGCAGTGGTATTTGTTCCTACATATTTACTTAACCTAATTTAATCTCAGTTGTAGAGTATGTTGACACCCTTCAAAAATTCAGATAACTAGAGCTTGCCCTACATTTCTGTGTGCTTTGAAAATATACATGGAGATATGAAGATGCCACCCCCCCACCAAAGAAATAATCTTCTTATTCATCCAGTGAATCAGTTCCCTATTCAGAAGAAAGATCTAAGGTCAAGTACTGATGTCTTTCATCAAAGCAAGTTCCCATGGAAGTCAAGGGAAATTCTGCCAGATGAAGGACTAAAAAATCTTATGTTCTGACACCTACTGCTCATAAATTGTGATTTATGCAGTGGTTTTACCAAATATTGCACTTCATGGATTCTTTGGTTCAATACTGCTTACCATCTTATTCCAGTTATTTTAAGAAGTGATCTGTTTAATGTTAGTGTGATGAACCTAAATTACAAAAAACACTGTCTGTCCACCAAGAATTTGAAGAGGGAAGCATTCATTTTCAGAAGTGCTTGACAGCAATTAGGTTTTGGGGTTTTTTTTAGTATCCCTGACGGGCCATGTGTGTCCCGGCATAAAGACTGAGAAGGAGTGATGTGGGGCTAAAAGGCAAAACGTTCACTCTCATCAGAATATGCTCTACATGAGAAAAATGTCCAAATGTCTCATGGAGACTTAGGCCATATCTGAGAATTGTTTCCTTGCATCTTAGATATCTGCTGTTTTAATTTGATCTCTGGGCTTCTCAGAGAGGTTCAGTTCAGCAAGAACAAAATGAATCTACAAAGAAATGTATCCAGTTACTTGAAAGTAGTTTCTAACTAGTTCTCAGTTTCCATCAGCCCACAAGTCATCAAAAGCCTCATGTTGTGAATTTTCATTTTTGTACGATACACCTCAGTCTAGTTGGCAGGGGCCTGAATATCCAGAGGTCCCCTTGGAAATGCTATGACTTGCTAGCGAGCAGAGTATCTCACTATTTCTTTTTTCATCACTTTGGACGAATGTTTCTTACTAGGAACAATATTCTATATCTTCCTACTTCTAAATATCTTTTTCTTTCCTCTGAAGGATTTACTGCTGCATGTACTGTTGGCTAGTGCTGGAGAAAAGTTGCTAGAGTTGGCCATGAGTTTGATCCAGTCTGGCAGTTTCTGTGATCCTACCAAAGAATTAAGGATGTAATTGAAAATCTAGCACTTGGGTTCATCACATGTAAGACTGTGCCATTTTTAGCTGAAGACAAGTGCTATGAGAGCACTTGTTTCACTAGTGGTCGTCATGGAGATTTCAGACTGTGACACACAAATTCATGTTTTTGTTGGTTCATTGTTTTTTGTTTTGGTTTGGTTTTTAAAGTTAATGTTTAGGAAAGTTTAGCATTCACAGGATCTGGATTTTACAAAAAAGAGGAAAAGCAAAAATGTTGCATTAGGACCTCAAGCTCCTCTTGAATAGTTAAGAATGTTGAAAAAAGTGCTCTTTTCAAAATCTTGCGATGTACTGTTTGCATAAAAAAAATATGTAATACATGCAAGTGTATATTTCCTTTGATTAGTTTTAGACCTAAAAGAGAAACATCTTATATAACATATATATCTGCAGAAGTAATTATCCTCTTTTTTTTTCTTTTTCTTTTTTTTTTTTTTTTTGTGTCTCACGCTGTTTGGAGGAGTGCTCCTTTTCATCATAATTAACAACTGGAAAGTAGAGCACTGGATTATTAAAAATATTTCATTATTTTTTATACAATTATTTCTTCCCAGAGGCTAAACAGAAAATGATCTGTATATACAGATTTTTCTGCAGATCATGTTTAGCTACTCATGTATAGATTCCACGTGATTGATCTAGCCAGGAAAAACATTCTGATCAGAAGTATGTCGTAAAGGACAACCTCAGAATTAAATATGTGTCAAGTCTCAATCTTCTTATTTATTTTCTAAATTACATTAGTGAAGATTGTCCTGGTATTCTACAGGTTAGAATATTTTAAAATTTAAATCTCCTCATTACCTCCTCCGGATTATTAAAAGTTAATGCCAATCTAGGCAATGTACTTTCCTAATAAAAATTCACATGACTGCAACAATAGCTTGTCTTCCTTTTTAAAACATAAAAAAACCAGTTTATGTAAACTACATAAACTATTTCATTCTTCAAAAGTACACATTCTTGTAAGGATTTGTAGACAGCTAATGACACCAATCTTTAGTCTTATTTTGATAAAGGAAATCTCTTACCTCAAATTAAGTAACTTATGGGGTTTTTAATTATTTTCTGTTGTACTATTAATGATTTGTACAGAGTTAGCACTTAGATGACTCGGTCAGAAACTTAGACCTGTTTTGCCAGAAATGTTACAAAAAAGAGAATGAAAGATGTATTATATCAACAACAGCTTGTGGAACAACAACGAGCATTGTTTTCACATGCTTTCATGTCCTTACTGTTCCACATGTAATTTGCTCCTCATGTAAGTGCGTATTTTGCTCAAGCAATTTATTGAAGAAATATTGATTACTAATTTGAGAAATTGGGAAAAAAAAATTAAATTTTTTCCAGTTAGTTTAATTTTAGACAGACATAGATTTCATATTTTGTTTAACTCCAAATATAGATAAAATATTATGTTACCAAAAAGTAATGAAGATGTAACAAACAACATATTATTATTTACTGGTTTTGAAGACGATCATAAAATCCATCTTATTAAAAAAAATTATAATTTATATAGGTAATATTTTGATAGCATTTTTATTTCTTTTAAAATGCCATAAAATGACAAAACCTAAAACATTTTGTAAAACAAAAAAACCCCAAAACATTATTTCTAGATTGTTAGAGTAAGATCTTTGTTACTACTAATAAGAAAAGTTCAAAAAAGCAAGATTATTATAAGTTCAAATAATGGTTTGGAAGAGACAGTGACCTGAAACATAAGAGAGCCAACAGAATCTGGGTTCACAGTTGGGTCTTTAACTTAACTGGACAGTCTTGAGCGAGACAGTTCTCCTCCTACCTTTGCTCATCTGCAAAGAAGGGATACTGATGCTGACCTTCATTTTAAGGTGCCCTTCAATTTACAGACCAAATGTGCTGTACAAAGTTTAGGGGTGTTCCCTTTTGGGTTAAATTCCAATGACAATGGAAACATAGGACCCTCCTGAGGTCATTAATGTTAGTTTCTAGAGCTATTTGTAGAATATGCATAAGAGATCTCAGAAGCTGCCCCATAACAACACTAAACAATAAATTGCATAAACATGATGTTACTTTCCCACTATTGACGTAAATGTTAAGAGAAATATATACAACACTGTTTTAGAGATTTGAAAGAAGACCCCATTGAAATTCTTCTCCAGTTACCACACTCTGTCCCTTCATCCAAGTCGTTGACGAATACGTTGAACAGGACTGGACCCAGCACTGACCCCTGGGAAACACCGCTGGTCACAGGCCTCCAG
>VZSC01002435.1:12657-36571 GCA_013398225.1 Steatornis caripensis
ACAGGACAAGGGGCAATGGGCACAAACTGGAACACAGGAAGTTCCACCTGAACATGAGGAGGAACTTCTTTACTGTGAGGGTGACAGAGCCCTGGAACAGGCTGCCCAGAGAGGTTGTGGAGTCTTCTTCTCTGGAGATATTCAAAACCCGCCTGGATGCATTCCTGTGCAAGCTGCTCTAGGCTAACCTGCTTTAGCAGGGGGGTTGGACTAGATGATCTCTAGACGTCCCTTCCAACCCCTACCATTCTATGATTCTATCATTCTATGATACCACTGAGAATTTTACCCAGTCTTATCTGTTACATCTTCATGAGAAAATTTAAATAAAATGGCTGACTAGAATAACAAATTTCTCTGAATACATTGACATTTCATAAATGCGACCTATGCTAAAATCAAGACAGTGGCCGGAGAACTGAGATGACATTAGAAAATGTAGTCTTTGTTCTATAAATAGATAGATAGTAGATGTGTTTCAAAACTGCTTTTAGCTAGCACCAGCTAAATATCAACTTTCTTAAAGCTTGTCAACATTAAACAAAAAAATGTGTTTGATGTTGTTCTAGGACAAATGAAAAACAAAGTCATTTGCCATTGTGATCCAGTAAGAAAGAAGAAGCGTAGGGAAAACATGCCAGTTCTGCAGGAGGTCTTTGAACAAACAATTATAAAAAACACACTAAATTCCCAGTAGTTCTGGAAGGACAACATGTATTTAGAGTAACAGATAACTAACCAGTTACACTTCCCTTGGAAAACCATTCCAATGGCTTTGAAACCCATGGCCAAAAAATGAGAAAACAGAAGATGATACTTACCAAACTCTAGGAGCTTAATTAACGTATAGTCGTGAAGAATGGGAAAAAAATGCTCTTTTCAGAGAAAAACTGTGCCAGGTTTTGAAAGTGGACGATTTGAGAGTCTGAAATGCTAACATTACTATTACAAACAGCTAATCAGTTACTGCCATCTACAGAGCTAGTCTCACAGATCCACATTGATGAGGAAGTTTTATGTATAGAGTGTCACAGGGGTATTCTTCAGGTCAGATCTTGTTCCCTGTAATACCAGAAGGAATCTTACCACTGACTTTAACAAATGCAGGAACCTTCTGACAGATTTATGACCCATTAGTATGGCCCTGCACAGGAGAATTAACCTGCCATATTATTATTATTCCTATGCCAGAGACCACAGAATAAAGCTAAAATGTAATTTTCACATTTTTATAGAAATTTATTTTAATTTGATAAAGGACTATCCAAAGCTGAAATAACTTCCCCCCTGACCCCTCCAGTTTTTCTTCAGTCTTAACTTTGTTTTTTAAGTAGAAAATATTCTAGGAATCACACTTGTAAATAACATTATCCAAAAATATCCATGCACCAACAGTGAAGTCTGATTGAATTTTCAGAGAGCCTGAAACAACATCTCTGTGACCAGATGTTTCTGTCAGTAGTAGTGACAGTAACATAAACATCAGTTGACAACACTGACACAGTCTCCCATAGCATCCTAATAGGCAAGCTTAGGAAGTGTGGGTTAGATGAGTGGACAGTGAGGTGGACCGAGAACTGGCTGAACGGCAGAGCTCAGAGGGTGGTGATCAATGACACAGAGTCTAGTTGGAGGCCTGTGACCAATGGTGTTCCCCAGGGATCGGTGCTGGGTCCATCCCTGTTCAACATATTCATCAATAACCTGGATGAAGGGACAGAGTGTACCCTCAGCAAGTTTGCTGATGATACAAAGCTGGGGGGAGCAGCTGACTTGCCAGAAGGCTGCGCTGCCATTCAGCATGACATGGACAGGCTGGACAGTTGGGGGGAGAGGAACCTGATGAAGAGCAAGTGTAGGGTCCTGCACCTGGGGAGGAATAGCCCCAAGCACCACTACAGGTTGGGGGCTGACCTGCTGGGGAGCAGATCTGTGGAGAAGGACCTGGGAGTGCTGGTGGACAACAGGCTCACCATGAGCCAGCAACTTGCCCTTGTGGCCAGGAAGGCCAATGGCATCCTGGGAAGCATTAAGAAGAGTGTGGCCAGCAGGTCAAAGGAGATGATCCTGCCCCTCTACTCTGCCCTGAGGAGGCCACATCTGGAGTGCTCTGTCCAGTTCTGGGCTCCCCAGTTCAAGAGAGACAGGGAACTACTGGAGAGAGTCCAGCAGAAGGCAACAAAGATGATGAGGGGAGTGGAGCATCTCTCTTATGAGGAAAGGCTGAGACACCAGGGTCTGTTCAGCCTGGAGAATAGAAGCCTGAGAGGGGATCTCATCAATGCTTATAAATATCTACAGAGCAGGTGTCAAGAGGGTGGGGCCAGGCTCTTTTCAGTGGTGCCCAGCGACAGGACAAGGCAATGGGCACAAAATGGAACACATGCAGCTCCACATGAACATGAAGAAAAACTTGCTCTCTGTGAGGGTGACAGAGCACTGGAACAGGCTGCCCAGAGAGGTGTCACAGTCCACTCTGTAGATGCATGATGGTTCTTGTACTGTGATCTCGAAGTGCAAAAAATCAAGGCGACCACACCAAGGTGTTATGCATCAATCAAACAGTGCAACTTTATTGTTTTTCCCGTAAAGCGGGCAGTGTAGTGACAGGTAGGAAAGAAAAGGTAAAGTTAAGACAAGAAAGGGAATTATAGCTACCACCATGGGTCCAAGGCATCCCTATAGTCCCAGGTCCAGGCAGCATCCCACCAATCCTTCCGATCATCATGATCCTTGGTGGGGAAGATCTCCAAAGTTTTGTTGCTGAAGAGACATCTTTTATGCTAAGCAATACACCTTGCTCCTCCTCTGTCCCATGGATTGTCGGCAATCTCTGCCTTTCTCGAGTGAGATTTCAATGCATGCTCAAGGAGGCATGGTTTGTCTTAAAGGCAGGTAGCTTTGGACCAGGAGGTGTGTTTTTGTACAGCAGTTGTGATCCATCTTCTTGATGGCAGCTATGCGGCCTTGTCACGGTCCGTTCCTTCATGTCCCAGGTAATGGAGGGTGGCATAGTTCTCCTTGTACCATGCAGTTCTTTCTATTCTTCGGACTGAGAGCATCATAGTACTCCTTGTACCATGCAGTTCTCTCTCCCACAGTGTTTATGTCTTGGTATCAATCCAAGTTTCTGATGGTGATGTTGAGACAATACTGTTCTTTGGACCAACTCTTACAAGAGGTTGTGGAGTCTCCTTCTCTGGAGATATTCAAAACCCACCTAGATGCGTTCCTGTGCAACCTGCTCTGGGGGCACCTGCTTTAGCAGGGGGGTTGGACTGGGTGATCTCCAGAGGGCCTTTCCAATCCTTACCATTCTGTGATTCTGTGATCAGTGCTACAGCTCCTTACAGGATGAAAAAAAAGACTAAGAACATGTACATTTGCATTTTTAGAATTTTAGGCAAAAATTTATTTGGGGAGGGGAAAAATACCTTTCTCACAGATGGTGTAGAAACAAAATTGGATAATAACACCTCTGAAGACTGAAAGATTGACGATAGAGAGACAGTACAATAATTTTAATTTTCTTCAAAGAAGCATGTTCAAATTTTTGGTAGGTATATCCCAATCAATATTAAATGCCTACAATATATTTCTGCAGATGCTTGTAGTATATTGAAATACATGGCAGAGAAATGCAACCATGTTTGGAGAGGAGCTGTCTGGGTACGGCTACACCCTACAATGAAATTTTTTCTTGGAAGTAGATGTGAAGAATTTCTTTTCTGCCAACTATGACCTATGACTACAACAAGTTCGGGAAAAGTGCTGTGTAACTTCCAAAGCAGATATTTGGTTAGGATACTAGATTTGATGTTGTTGGAAAGTACTTTGTCAATTTAAGTGGCAGAGCAAAGCACTTTTATATTTTTCCCTCTAGACAAGAAAACACACTTCAGCACAAAACAAAAGCAGAAACAGTTGTTCAATTAGGGGATACTGAGCTTCACAGTGGCACCTAAAAACACAGCAGAGCCACATACCCCACTGAAGTGAGCTGTGGAAAAGGCAGGTAGATAAAGGGCTGCAGTCCCCTTAGAGTCCATTTCTTCCCAAGACTGCACACTAAGGAAAAACAGCATGAAAGGTATGTATACCAGCACCATCTAGTGATGTCTGCCAAATCATTGGTGCCTTGATAGCCAGGATCCAGAAGAAAGATCCCTTGCTATATGCACACCTGCACCAGCATGCTCATAAACACCACTCTATGATCTTTGAGATGTCTTTGAATTTTGTGTCATAATCTCATATTTATACACTACAGACTTGCATGTTTTCAGTGAACATCTTTCATCAAAATACAGGCAAAAATATCTGAACTTATTGAAAAATGTGTTTGACAAGAGTACAGGTTGAAGTGGTGTAGCATTGTACTATCTAAATAATTTAAACTTTTGGCTGCATATCTCAGAGGATTTTGCCAGGAAGCAAGTTGTTCAAACATTTATTAATTAGTAAAAGTCTAATGATGACATTGAAAGATATTTCAAGTTTATGAAGGCCTTGAGAATTCATACTGATCAATAATGAAATTTTGGACTTCTATTTTGATTCACCTGAATTTTCTGTTACAAAAGCATCTGTGTTATTATCCGGAGCAACCCTCATTTATTTTTATCCAGCAGTGACATTACACGAAAAGAATAGCCAGGCCCCATTTTCTGGGGACAGAAATATATCAAGTATTTAAAAGCATTGCCTCATAATAAACAAAGGCATTGCGTTCCACATTTCAGAAAGCTCAATAGGCATGATACCAACAGAAGAGGTAACATATAGATCAGAGCTGATACATCAAAGCAAACATTGCAAGCAAAATTCTTCTGAGAACTTAGGGATGCTAGCCTGGCAGAGACAAACATCCGAATATAAGAAGTTTTCTTCAGATATGAAAGAGTGTTGCAAGTGGAAGAACACTGCTATAGCAGATGAAATACAAAGATTTCATAATAGCATGATGAAGCTAGCCCAAACACAAGACTTAAACAAGACAACAGCATAGAAGATAAAATAATTTTTAAACCAACATGGTACCAAATCCTAATTTACTTTAAGCTGCATTCATTGTAAAAGTAAAGAGATAAAACAGCTGTTGGCTGACTTGGAACAAGCGTAATGTAACCTCACACACAACCACAGTGTAAGTCACGCTAATGGGCAGATGACCACAACTTCTCTTATTACATGGCTACAGAAAGAGGATGTGGAAGCTGAAGTAATTCCCTTCTTTTTGGGTAGAGAATTACTTATGACTGACATATTAATCTACACTCTTTGCATTCACTCAGGGCTGCTGGTTTCACTGAAGATCCTTCCATCCTCCAATGTTCTCCTTGTATGGGAATTCTGGCTTTGATTTTCTGCTATTTTTGAACACAGATATGTACATGGATGTGATCTAGTTTTGTAGATGATTACAGCTGCTGCTACATATACATTAAAACTAATATTTTTCAACTTTAGTCCTTAAAAATCTCACAACTGAGTCATAGCCTAAGCTCCTAATAACCCCTGAAATCATGAAGAGAAGGAAGGCTTTGTAGTGTATTGTCCTGGGCAATTCACCTTATTTTTGTGTCCACAGCTCCACAGTCTCAGACTGTCTAGAGTTCCTGTGGTACATAAATTACTGAAACCAACTGGCTGGTTCTTTGGTGTATTGATTAGGTACCTATATGGTGGTGTGCTCCCCTCCCAACTCTGCTTAAGCAACAGCTACCAGTGGTGGTCATGATGGCTGCATCTGGCTTAAGTCAGAATCTTGGAAGACAGTTACCAACACAACAGCTGAGGGCTATAAATCTTGCTCTACACCTGGGGGCTAGTTGAGTATGCTCTCACAGAAATACAGCTAGTATGCTACTATCATTATAAGTTAATTACCTTAGTCCATCAATAGTGGACAGCCCAGGGCCCACTGGGCTCTCCTGCATGGCAGCAGGCTGCACAGCAGAGTCTCTTCTTGAGTAGGGATGCCTCTCAAGCTTACTCCTCAAGGTTGAGAGAATCCTTATAGCATTAGATGCTCAGTAAGTGATAGGGAATAAGGGCTGAAACTTTGAAATCGTAGCTAAGTGATACAAAGGATTGATTGTGTGCATATATGATCCTTTAGACATAAATAGTTGTCCAAGTCTGAGACCAGGACTGGATACAGCCACCCCTTGTCTCCTCTCTGAGAAGGAGTTTAGAAAGCAACAGGGTCCTTTCTGAACCTCATAACTCAACAGCAGGGTCTCCTATGCAGTAAGTAATGAATTGTACCTTGCCATCGAATCCTGTGAATCCACTGTTACATTTACTATCAAAATTTGTAAAATCGCTGTTTTATATCAGTAAATATATTGCTACCTGTCTCTTACAAGTGAAGTGCCTCACTCCATGTGTGACAATCTATCATGTAAGATCTTAGTAGATCAGTCTTACATCACAAGTATCTTTCCAGATGCGGAAAGATACCCAGAACATGATTTATACTGAAGGAAAAATGACAGCAAAACCAGCTACCTCCCTCTGTACAGAAATATCTATTAATCATTTCTTCTTTTTATCTCATGCTCAGAATTCTTCTTAGCAAATTTCATCTTGGCTTCAGTTGCATAAGCCATGGGCACTGATGCCACAGGTATAAATACGTTAAATAAAGTATGTAGCATATATGGAATGTCAAGTTTTAGTTATTGCTATTTGTTGCTCCAAGGGTACTTAAAAAGTAATGTGAGGGTAGTGACCCCATTCAACAGTCTGTTGGTTGGTTCTTTTTCTAAAGATGAATATGAGGAGGTAAAACACCAGAAGGAGCCATAACAATTAGGATATTTTTGCACATTCCAGTCCGAAACCACTGTTTCAACCTCAGTAACTCAGTAATGTGCTACTTACGATCATTCTCTTTGCTAAAGGTGATTTACCACCACAGCTTTTTCTTTACAGTGTATCGGACTAAAGCAATCCACTTGATCAGTTAAGGAGATGAAAACTTGTGTTTCCGTAAGTATTCAAACCATCAAAATTTAAATGCCAAAGTTATCCTGCTGAGGTCTGTAGCTCCCTGTACAATCAGCGGGATTCCTTCTGAAGACGATTTGGAGCATGTAAATTAACTAGCTATGATATGAACTTAAATGTAGCTGGAGAAGATGAATGTCTGTCTCAAGCAGCTGCTACTGTGAAGGTAGCAGCTCCATCTGAAGGGTAAGTCTTGCTCTCTAAATGGCTATAAGGGAAAACTTGAGACCCATCTTTGAAAAATAAAGGTAGTGCTATAGAATGTTGAAGACTTCACCTTTTATTTGCATGTATGTTCACATAAATTGTTATGTACCCATTACTCCCTTGGCTGTCCTGAGAAATCACAAAGAACTAGGCTGTATCCCATTGCTCACCCTACCCAGGTTTGTGTCTGCCGTGGAGCACAGGCTCTGTTCTTCCAAAGAAATAAGCAGGAAATGGGGGCAATTATTTGGTTACCCTAAGTTTTCATCTCCTGTGCAATGATCATTATTATTATTGTTGTTGTTATTCAGATGGGAAGAAGTGAATTTCACCTTTGTACATGTGTCAACATGGCACTTCTCCCCAGATACCTGCATAACTTGGGAGGCAAAAAGTTTTGTGAGGGAGAAGTATTGCTACATGCCTATTATTTGCTATGCATCTAGCCACATTTGCAGACATGATAATGGGCTAGGTGGACATGTGGTCTGATCCTGCAAACCTATTATCATCATCACACCTAGCCTTTCTCTCGGAGTCTCTTGCCTCTTGTCCTGCATGAAGGAGAAGAGGGTCACCAAAGAACAGCACTTCTACCTATATACCCATCTACAGTTTTTTTCAAAAGCAGAGAGGAGAGGAGAGCCTTTGGAATTTTTAACTTTATTATCCATTCTTTCTCTGAAAGTAACTTGAAACCAGATGGGATCATAAAGATAAAATAAGTTCCATTAAGTACCAGCAGAGATGTTATTAGTATGCTAATGGACAGATGTTTTCTTAAAGAAGAGATAAAAGGTATAAAATATGTCAGGAGAATAAACAGATCCTTTTTTTTTCAATGTAGAATGCAACACAGAAATGACCAACAGGCTTAAGCAATTCAGTAAAGGAAGAAGTTTATAAAGTCATTTTAGACATCTTGCCAAAATTGACTTGAGGATTTAAAAAAGTTGCTGTTAGAAGTTTCTTTAATAGTTCTTTATATACTGGTGTCCCAGTGAAGAAGAGATGTTAGCTAGATAATGGATTTTCACAATATAAGTACGTTCAAAAATTACACCCAGTAAAGCCATTTTCAAGAAAATAAAGTGTCACAATCCTTCATGAATGTTCAATCAGTAGAAAACAAACCTGGTTACTAATATCTTGAGCCAGTTACTTAAGTTATGAATAACTGTCAAATAGGCATTTTATAAAAGAAGTTCCTCAAGCCACATATGCATTTATTTATTTTAAACTAGATATATGTTAGAAAACCATTATCATGTCCATATCTCAAGTCCTGAAATACTATCTGATGGTTTTGTTTGTTTGCTTTTAATTAAATCTATTCAGATCTTAACTGAAGTCTTATTACCAAGCAAAGGAGCCTTCTATCTATGAGGTGATAACTGTACCAAGATGAAAGCATTCAGAGGATTTATAGGTCATAATCCATTACATTATTACACTGTATGAAAAACAGAAGTGTTTTTTCACCCCCAAGAAAGCAAGAAACATCTTGTAACCAAATGTGTTGTGCCATGTAGCTGCCTGGCTTTGATTCTGACTCTGCAGATGCAGGATGCCCAAGTTTGCTTTATTCAGGGAAACAGCTCCACTGATACTACCCATAGGAGGAAAGAGACACACATGCAACGTCATTTGCAAAATCATTGCAAGTAAGCAGTGATACTCTGTTGAAATGTACCAAAATCCTGTATGTAGCTCAGCAAATGTAAATACTGCACAGGAATTTGTGGATGTGGATTTTACAAACTGATGGACTGAGTTTCCAAGGCAAGGCAGAACATTGGTCTGGCCCCTGGACAGTCATAGAGATGTAATACAATTTTTTTTTGAAAAACACATTGCATAACTTATGTGCCGATCTTCAAACATTGTCTTTACAACACCTGTAAACCATTAAATAAATTTCAATTTTTCAGCATGACATGTATATTCATATTGCTTCATTGAATATAACTCTTGAGGACATTTTATTTGAACGTGCTCAAAAATGTAAGACTGACACTCAGCATATTTCATTGGCTAAGCTATGGATACAACTAGCATTGCCAAAACTACTTAGTCAATGGACTAAACTTGCTGTATTTAGGAAAATCATTTGACTGCAGTCTGCAACTGTCAGCGGAAACAAGAGGAAAATTCAGTGAAAAAAGTCTTCTAAAGACTGTGGGAAGTTCTTGTTTCTGTTTAATTGCATTGAATTTGCTACCTGTGCTTATGATACTGCCTTAATCCATTGGATTAAGTCTCAGGCAGTCACTTTGTGTCTCTCACTGCAAACATGATGGGCAGTATTACAGGAAAAATACTTCCCTGGTATTGAACTCTCAGGGACTCCAGACTTGATCTTTCTGCCACCTACATCATAAGAGAAAAGGGTCAAGTGGGGGACACTGTGGAAGGGGAAAAGAAAAAAAAAAGTTATATTTGAGACATTTTATGCTACACTTCAACTGTTGCTAGAATTGTGGCACTGATACAAGAGCTAAAATATTATTGTTATTTGAAACTCCACTGGCCAGTGTAGGAAAAAATCTATATTCCCATTGCAGCAGCCTTGGCTGTCTGCTATACAAAACCAAACCAAAACAAAACAAAATAAAACAAAACAAAAAACCAGAAAGACCCCCATGTCTCTGATTTGATGGAGAACCGTTGCCAGTGGAATTAGAGCATTTCTTTAATAAAGGAGAACTTCGGCTAGTCCACTTCTTATACTAGTTCCCATGAGGGGATATACAAACAAAAAAGGGACCAGCAAAAGGCAAATTGGGAGAAACTGATCGTCCTTTTTGGCATGCAGAGGTAGATGATGAAAGAGCTGCTAAAGTCAATGAAAAAGGAGAGAACAACAACACATCGAGGTGAAAAAGCTCAGCTTGAAAAAAGAACAAAACCAGTGTTATAACATCAGTTTCTCTTCATGTACCGACACTGTTCCACAGGTAGAAATGAAGGGAAGGTAAGGGCTTCCATGCAGAAATGAAAGGAGATGATGATGCCAAGGAATAACCAGTCCTGAGAATAAAAGAACTGATCTAGTACACATCAACATGTTCCTGTTTACTGCAAAGAAGCCACTAACAGAAAGATGACTGAAAGATGCATGTTATCTCTGTGATACTATTTAAAGGTACCAAATACCGCTTCTAAAGTGAGTTCAGTATGAGGAAGAAGATTTTAAAAGCTGAAATTTCAACGCTGATGACAACAGCACAGGGAGCAATGTCTGATTTATCATCAGTGAGTGCTACGAGCATAATACCAAATGGGACATAATTAAGACAAGGGTTTCATCTAATAGTAGGTGTTGTCTCATTCATCAGACAGCTGCAGCATACTGGGAAACACGTCAGCCCTCCTCTGTTCTAGGAGCACATGCGGTACAATCAAAAGTGTGTAAAAATAGATCCTGTGAGGTTTTCATAGACAAGTATGCAACGGAATAATTCCCTAAATAGGTGTGGTGGTTCTGATGATCTCTTAGGGTCCTTCCAGTTATATTTTGTTAAATGTTATACCTGCCTGCAGTTAGACAGAGGTGTAACACACATTGCTTGACACTTCTGTGTCTTGTCCATAAAGGTTAAGTCTCTTCAATAACAAATATTAACTTCTAGCGCCAACTAAGTTTTTGGTTTGGGTTGTTTTTTGGTTTTTTTTGTTATAATTACTATTCCAATGTCAGACATGAACTGAATTGTATCAAATTAAAGACCAGCCAGTTCTGACTCTTAAACCGGTAAATATATGCATAAGACAAATACTATGGCAGCTCAATGAAATTCTGAAACAATGATCTACAGCACAGTGGCAACTGGGGCTGTTCCTGGTTGTTGAAGAAGGTAGGAAATACAAATTTTGATGCCAATTTTAAACTAATAAGCCAATCAGAACCTGAAAACATTCCTGGGTGCTAGTATTCAATCTTCTGGGTAATAAAACTCAGAATGATCTCTCCATGGTTTTTATAATGGTACATCAGTTAAAAAAATAAATGGGGCTGTATTAATAGGAGCATAGGAAATGACAATGTAGTTGAGCTTATATTCTCAGCAAGCCAGTATCTTGTCTAGGAAGACTAATAAAAGTAATCTTGGGAACAAAATTTCTTTTCTGCTCTGACATACAGCTATTAATTTAGCTATTATGATTCCAAACAATCCTATGTATCATATAAATGTCCAACCCTTTAAAAGTCTTAACTGTGTCTAGAAATGGTCATGGTCAATTTCCCGAGAACTGGAACTAACTTTCATTTATAAGATATTCTTTCTGTCTTATCCTAAGGTACTCTTTCCAAAAAGATATATACACTTTTTTTTCTAATCTAGCATCCTGGAAACTCATCCTTTTGCAAGTCTTTATTCCAAAAGAATCTGGGTCAAAATATACCAAGTATTGTACAAACACAAAATTACGAACAGTCCTTGTCTCAGAGAACCTGTGAGAGTTAGTCTGCAAAACCTAGATGCCAGGTCCTTACAGCTGGCCTGAGTTAGCAGTATTGTCAAGATTATGGGTTTGCAGGCAGACAGCATAGTGGTGGGGTCAATAGATTTTTAACATCCACAGCTCAAAATAATCTAATATATCTTCTATTAGAAGGTTTGTAACTATTTATAATGCATAGTTAGCAAAGCTGCTTGCAGTTGTTGTCAATAGTTTATGAATCCTTCATAATTCTCATATGAAGAAAATCTTATATAAGGTACTTGTTTCTCTGTTAAAGAACATCAGAAAGTCCTGAAGTGAGATCAGTTTTTAGTGTATTGTAAAACAAGCACATGGGGACAACTTCTGTGTCAGAAGTTTGTCACATACTTACTAAAAAACACTTATTTTTTAAATCTCTGTTTCCCAGATAAAGAACTGAGGTGCAGAGAGATGTAGGTTGCCTCTTCTGCGTACATATTTGGGTATGTACACATAAAAACTAAACCTTGCTCAGTTAGACCATCACATCTTCTTAAATTGCCATTTAAATCTCCTGGACATTTGTCAGGAGCAAGCCTTTCTTAAAGAGGAAGGAGTAAGAGTTTTGATTTCTATTCCTAATACTAGACATAATAGCCAACATCAATTAAATGCAAAGTGCACAAATAAATCAGTATAGAGCAAAATCTAGGATTTCCCTCATTTTCTGTTCCACTTTGTTGGATCTTTGGCTTATTACGTTTGTATTCCTTACTTTGCATTCCTCAACAGCCTCCCAGCTTCCATTGAAAGAATCATCAGCTTCCTTTCGCCTTGCTCTTCCATCACAGCCTAGTGACCAGGGCACTCCCCTAAAGAAATGTGGCTTTAATCTCACTTTGTTTCATTAGGCACCTGAGCCCATGTCTCTTGCTTCTTTAATAGGAACTGCAACTCAAAGCTCCCGGCAGTAATGATCTGGGCAGCACATGACCAGATTTACTAACAAATGGCTGCTGAACTCATAACAGGGGGAACCTGCTGCTTCCAGACCCAACCATATTGGCAGGTCTGTTCTAACAAGTAGATATTATGCAAATCAGGGTTGCAGGTAACACCACTTTCCCTCACTGTGCATTTTTGAATGAAAATTGCTGTGACTGATGTGTTTCATGTTGAACTCAATGTTTCTCCAGTGGATTAGACATGCTCTGAGCATATACTTGAAGAATCGGGACTTTTGGGGGACTTTCTCTCTTTGACTCATGGCAAACTTTGGCATTTGTGATATTTACGGTAGAACACCTCTAAGCATGGCTGGATTCCTACCCTTAGGCACTGAATCACCACTGAATGACATGCTCCTGTGTGGAACCACTGCTTGATCTTAGGTGCTGGTCCTACTACACCAGGTTGGAAGTGTTCTGTCAGTGTTCTTAAATGTTCTTCCTTTTTCAATATACCAGCCAAAAGCACATTTAAATTAGATTAAATCCAGGCAGTCTTAATGACAGATGCAATGGTTAGGCCACAACTCTGACTCTGCAGCTCTGGGCCTTGACTGTGAAGCCATTCTTCAGTGTACCTTGGTGCACTGTCCCCCCCCCACCCCCCCCACCCCGTATTACCTCACCAATAAAAATATCACACACTTCCAAACAGGTAAAAGACTATGGGAAAATTTGAAAATATTTGTCTGTAACTTAAATTTTGATAAGCCAAATCAGTCATTAGACTCATTATGGTTCTGCATAATTGACTTGTTATTTTCTAACAAAGCTGCATTGTAAATTTCATACCATAATTTATATTTAGGAGGAAGTGAAATGTATATATAGTGAAAAAAGTGAGGAAAATACTCTGTTTGGAGTAGGTGAGAAGTAGATAAACAGTAAATTGCCTGAGTTCCAACTGAGAAGACTGAATTTACCCTTGTTTACCTTCAGCTATATGTCTGGGGTAGAACCACACCTATTAAAAATCAGCTCAGCCAATCTGAAATCAGTGAAGCTAAGCAGATTTATTCTGGGTGAGGGTTCTATCTTTCATATCCTTCATTCCAAGCACTAACTCCACAGGGTTGTTTAGAAGTCCCATATGCTACTGACAGTTAATTTGTCTCGGTATTTTGGAACAAAAGGATAGAGGTAGACAAAAGTAACTTTTACATCACTGAATGCAATATTACATTTATTCTTCCCTGCCTCTAAATTTTAGAAACAATTTTCATTGGCCAGAATGACCAACAGAGTCTTCTTCAAATGACCATATCTCGAAAAATGAAAAGAAGAAAAATCAGAGCCTTGTGAAAAATTATTTGGGGAACAGTTGCTGTTGGACCATCCACTAAAACATAGGTAAATTACCTTGCATTAGGTAAATGTTCTGTTTCACTCCAAATGAAGGTGGTTTCATTGTGATTTAGATAACCAAAATTAAATATGTAATTTGAAATTCAAAATAAATATATTTCTTACAGTGTCCAGATGAAATTGTACAACGCTTTTACAAAAAGACTGGTTTTCAGGTGGAGATTGCAGCTGCTCTTGAAAACTTGTGGCAGATAAAATATTTTATAAAAAGAAAAGATCACTTAGCTCTCAATATGAGATATAATTTTACAAGAAAAATTATTTGATGATTTGTTGTTTATTCCTCAAAAACTGCCCTGAATATCATCAGATTTTACTGGTGAGAGGTGTGGAGCGCACAAAGCACTAAAATAGAGCCATACTAAACTCATACTCACACTGTACTAATATCCTAGTGTCTGAAGTGTTAGGTAAAGCAAACAACATTCAGTTTTCAAAATGCATTTCCTTGTCTTCTACTCCAAATGCCTCCAAATAAGTCATTCCATTATCGGTCAAATGACCAATTTGTTTAAATCAGTTCTACATAAAACCTAACTTGCATTCTAGGTGTTTTGTATGACCAGGACATGGTAGAGCTAGTTAAGCCCTATTTCAGAGGTAAGAGCAAAAATACATACATTTCTCCTGTCTTTTTCCTTGGCACATATCAGAAAGGCCAATGTTATTTTTTTATACAGTGAGCTGCTATGTTCTTTAGCAATTTTCCTATTGCTCAAATGTTTCATAATATACTTGGAATACCTGCAATTTATGAGGTATTCATGATGGTCTTTCCCCCCACTTTTGCCTATTTGCAAGGCAGCGAGCAGTATTTTAGTTACATTTTTGAGTTGTCATCATAACTGAAACCTTTCAGAATATATTTGCCTACTATTTTAGAGATTATTCCGTTTTGGTTAATATCAGATGCTCAAACTTACTATTACATTTGAATTAGAGTATCAAAACATTATTAATTTTTTTATTTTGATTTGTTGTTTGTTTTCTTTAAGCATAAAGCTCTGAGAAGTTTTAGATCAGTTTTTAAAAGTAAAATCATAGAAAAGGATTTTTTCAAAGTATGAATATTAATTCACTTAAACAATTTACTTTTTCAAGCTCTGGACATACTGGATTCTCCATCATACTGAACCTTAAGCAATATTGAGTCTACTGTTAAAGGCAGGCAAAAACTTCGATAGAATGATGGTTATGATCAATGATAGTGAAGACAACTTTTTCTCTGCATTGCACAAGTCAGACTTATTTTATGCTATCAAGGTCTTCCAGAACTGCGTAAACTCTGTGTCATCCTGGCTTGACCATTCATCCATTTATGAGTCTTGGTGGTCATGTTGCTCATCACAAAAAGCATACTTGCAGCCTTCACTGTAACAGAAGACATGAAATGCAAAAAAATACAAGGAAAGCATAAATAGTGCAGTGTCATTTCTGTGTTTAGTAGCAGCAACAAGAGAAGGTATGAACATTTTTTTCCTAATGTATTGCAGATGATGAAACGAAAAATTTATTAGCTCTTCTTAAAAAAACCAAACAGGTAAATGTCATAAAATTTGTTTTGTTTAAATAAAAAATCCTACTGATATACTGGAACTATTGCACCAAATATGATTTATGTACATTCATGACTCAGTTGAAAACATTCATATTTCAGAACCAAATATACCAAGTATTGACAACAATCAATAGTCCCGTTTACCACAAACTATAGTGCAGTTGGTCTGCAATAAGAATTTTTGAAATGTGGTAATATTGAACAGAAAGCAGGGGAGTATCACGAAAAACCTGGACTAGGCAAGAGTCTGAGAATCACTGAGAATCAGGAGATTCTCTCTGCAGGATACCTTCCAAACTACTAAAAATAGACACAGGAAGATAGAGCACACTAAGAGATCCTTCCAAATTTAGATTCGTTTTATATGACAGCTTAGCTGCCCATAGCATCAGGGAACTAGTTACGCACACAGAAGTTGTGTTCATATTAATTTAGAAGTTTCTCCCTTCCTTAGATTTCCAGTTTGACAGGACATTTCAACCACCTTGTACTGAAACCACTTCAGGTTTTGCTTAAGTTTAAGCATATGCCTGAGTCACGTTAAAAGCTAGGAAGATTTAGATGCAAGTATAATTCATCATTACACTGATACAGACTTAATGGACCACAAGACTTATCTAAAGTGGAGTAAGACAATAGAAAGACCTCTTGATTTAAATGGTTTGTAGGTCAGAGTCTAGACACATGATTTCTCTTCTCTCACTTTTTATAGACACTGCAGTACTTCTTCATTTTGCCGAATGTGTTTTACATGCTTCCTTGTTGAATGGGTATTTTAATTCAGAATAACTAATCAAGTGCTCTTTTTGCCAAGAGAGTCTCCAACTTCCACAGCACAGGACTGAAAATGTCAAATTCTTCTCAAGAAACCCCCAACATATTCGCAGTTTGGGTTGAAATTACTTTCTACCAGTCTCCAGAAATTACTGCTTCAGGTACAAAAGGAAGTGTTTTCAACCTGCATATTTTATTCCATCCTCCTATTTAAACCAATCTGATTAACATTATTAAAGAGGTATGGAAGTACTTAAGGTAGCTACTTACTGGACACTTACCTAAATACTTACCTATGATGTGTCTTTGTGGTAAAATATGTTTTTATAAAGGCTACAAACATTTAAAAGTAGCCTATATTTTAATAACAAATTAAAATACAAGACAAACTTCTATCTACTGATTACATTGTTGTTTCATTTAGTAACATTTTGCATTCTATACAGAAAATTGACACCAAGAGTAATTCCACAGAAAGATGAAAGGTCTGAATCAAAAAGTCTTAAAATTGCTGGACTATTTTCCCTACTGAACCAAGTTTTGGCTGAAGTTTAGTGCTGAATGAGCAATTAAATTCTGCACTGCAGAGGAGAGATTTGCATCCACAGATAGATTGGAAAAGAATGTTTTGGCATGAGTTTCTAACTAGTTCTTCTTGGGCCAAATTTCTTGTCAATTGCACTGGTCATCAATTTTATTATTCTCAATTTATACTTAGAAAGAGGAAATCTGCTCTCCTAATCCTGATCTCATTTTCATACTTTATTGACAAAAAACCCTACAACGATCTAGATGTTATTGAGCTTCCCCTGCCTGTGATTTCCTGAGTTTTTTAGTAGCAGTTTTTTTGAGGAGTAGATTTGATTTTTCTCAGCATAAGACTACCACTCTCAAATTCTAAGAGGGAAGGAAATCCACTTGGAAGCACTCATTAGCTGGTCCTCTGTGATGCTGAGTTCCCATGGCAATTTGAGAACGTATTTTCATTTTAGCCTTGCAGTTCTTCATCTCCTTGGGGTTCAGAAAAAATAGTAGGCTTCCACTAGACCTCTGCAACACTGAAACTTGCAGCGTGACTTAAGAACAGTTTTCATTTTAGGCCTCCAGACTTAAGACTCCCAGGAATTGGAAAATATGGCAGGCTTAGCTGTATGGCTGCATCTCCAATTCCCAGGGTTATTTCTGGTTGGTTTGTTTGTTTTGGAGAAGCTTTTCACTTCTATTCTTCTTGCAGTTAAGGTTTCAAAAAAAAAAAAAATCAAACATAGAAAACTCTAGTAAATACTTGCATACTCCTAATTCTCCCAGTGATGGCATCGGAGCTTTCCTTCTAATTCGAGGGTCTGGAGATTTGCAGGGCATCAGAATAGAAAAGCAAAACACATTTTTGGAAAAATAATGTACTAACTAGATCGTGATACCCACAGGCAAACAAAAGAAAGTCAAGAAAATGTCACAAATTACAAACTTCATATGGCTGCAAGTGGAAAGGAAAATGGAAGTCCATGTTAAGCATCTGGAAGAGTTAAAGAATCAGATGAGGTAAGGGGAGTGGTTCTTAGGATTTTCTATATTTAGGATCTGATGTACTTTTACTTAGTAGAGTGAACGTTATTACACTTCTGATAGCAGTGAGCAAAACATTCGGAGCTTGAGTTCGGTTCAAGTAGAAACCCAAGAATATGGTTGGGCCTAACTACAAATAACACACAGAACTTAAACACTTGCACACAATTGAGAAGGAATGCCCAGACTAGAAAGGAGAANGTGAACGTCATTACACTTCTGATAGCAGTGAGCAAAACATTCGGAGCGTGAGTTCGGTTCAAGTAGAAACCCAAGAATATGGTTGGGCCTAACTACAAATAACACACAGAACTTAAACACTTGCACACAATTGAGAAGGAATGCCCAGACTAGAAAGGAGAATGTCCCTTCAGCCTTGTCCTCTCTGGACTTAGTGAATCTAACTCACTCAACCTCTCCTCACACACCATGTCCTCTTGTCTCCTAACCATCTTTGTTGACTTTCCTCTGGATTCTTTCCACTATGTCAGTGTCTCTCATACTGGTGAGTCCAAACCCAGACGTAATGCTTTCCACATGTTCACAAAAGGGCCAAATAGAGGAAATAACCATTTCTCTCAACCTGCTGCCTATTACACTACTAACATAGCCTGGTATGTGGTTAGATGTCATTGCTGCAGAGCCATGCTACTCACTCATGATCAACTTGTTCAGCATGAGGACGTCCAGGTTATTTTCCACAAAGCTGATTTCTAGCCAGCCAGCCCACAGACTTTGCTTTTGCATGGACTTATTCTCCATCAGATGTTGAATTTCACTGGGTTTTTGGCCAAAATTCATGCAGTTTGTGGCAAGACCATTTCTCCAACACACTGAGATCCCTCTATAAAACAACCCCACCCTCTAGCAAATTGATAATTCTTCCTAAGTTTGAATTTGTCTTTGCTTCACTCATCTAAAACTCCAAGTCATTACTTACACGAAAAAGCACCAAAACAGTACTTGCTCCAGGGAAATGTCACTCATAACTGGCCACCAGTGGCATTTCAAACCACTGACACTACTCTTTGAGCCTGGCAGTCCAGTCATTTTGCTGCACACTTTGCAGTCAACATTTCTAGTATATTGACTAGACTTGATCATCTGACTACAATAAGCATACCGTAAATCAGTTTGAAAGCCTTACTAAAAATCAAAGTCAATTACATGCATTGGTTTCCCATTACCTACATAGTCAATTGTCTCACTGTAGAAAGCAGAACTTGCCTTTGGTCAGTCCATGCTGACTGGTCACTTTACTGTCCTTCACATGCCTGAACGCAGCTTTCAGGAGGATTTGCTTTACACCCTTCCCAGGGACTAAAGTAAGGCTTATAATTTCCTAGACTTTCCTTTTTGTCCTTTTTGAAAAATGTCATTATATTTTCCTGTTTCCAGTTGTCACAAATATGCTCTGATTCTTTTGACCATTCAAAGATAAGAAACAGTTGCCTTGCAATGACATTGATCAGCTCCCTCAGCACCTCATCTGGTCCAATTATGTGGTTAATTTGAAGTCCTGAACCGGAGTGTAGAGACTAGTATCAGATTGACATTTTCCTTGATAGACCCACATTTATAAGTTTACCACATAACCTCAGCCTTCACCACAATGCTCTTGCTAAACTGTATCTATTCCACCCTGTTAACAAGTTTCAATTTCTCTACCTCTAGCCTTTTGCATTTCTTTAAATCTGCCATTACCTGACCTCTTGTGTAGGGGTAGGATTAATTTCCAGGCTTCAGGAACATGCAACTCATCTGAAAGTTTGACTCAAAAATTCTGTATTCCCTCTTCTACATCACAGAGAAGGTGGACACTTGCAAGTAAGATAAACTAATGCTGAACCTCTTTCTCCTCCCCAGTCACATGGCTGTGTCCTTTCTTGTCCTCTGAGGCCCACAAACACCATCTGATCTACAGTCCATCAAGCCATTAAACTCCACAATTAGTTGAATTGATTCTTTCCTTCCTTTTCTTTTCTTTTTAGCTGTTAATGACACACCACAAGTACACTTGCATTAGAGTTGTTTATTCACTGAACTGAAAAATCAGTATGTTCACATTTAATTGACAAGCTTAATTTGAGCAATTGTGTATATCTAGTAAAATCACTTTTCATACAGTGTTTTCCACACCTGAATGTCACATTACTCCCAGAAGAATTCAGTATCTTTATCTTTAGGTTTCAGATAGCTAACATGAGCCACAGACATTTACAGAAGTATGTCAGCAGGCCAGAAGCAGAGAAAGGATGGTAGTGCAGCTTGATTGGATACACAACCCAATGCTGTTTCTCTAGGCTGTCTTAAAGCAACCCTCCTTAAAAGCTCACCAATGCACACCAAAAATTTTAACATTTGTTATTTAACTGAGACACCATGAAACACATAAGTTTCTGTCCTTCTGTATCAATTGTCAGAACTGCCATTTGAAATTTATTTTGGGCAGAGAAACTGTCTTTCTACTGTTTCTATTTAGATTTTCACTGCACATTACACAATAATCTAGATGTGATAGAATTAATGCATCAACTTCCTTGACAAGATTTCTTCCATTAATAGCGTATCACGGTTTAAAGATAGGCTGGCTATTAAACAAACAACAGATGCTCTTTGTTAACCCCTTCCCTCCTCAAAAGGGGGAAAGAGAAAAGGGAAAGAGACTTATGGGTTGGAAAAGTTAAAATAGCGTTAGTCTAACTACAATAATGATGTATTGTAATAGTAGGAAGAATAATAATGTAACATACACAAAACTGATATCGAGCTCCCCCCTCCCCAATAACAAATACATCACCTGAATGCTGAGAGGTACGCCCCAGGAAAGTCCCAGACTGTACTCAGAAGCTGAGAACTCAGACGGGAACTGGATACAGGAATGCTCAGATCAGTGTCAAAGGCAGAAGAATCAGGCAGAGTCCTCCTCTGACACTTGAGCAACTAACTTAGCAAAACTGGAGAGCAGTATCCTACAACATCACCAGGAACCCCACCAACAGCCCAATGCTGGGCTGAAATAGGCTCCTGGGCCACAGGTGTGGGTGGAAGCACCAGGAAGGCTGTTTAGGGTCATTAAAGCCCATCAGTGACCTCAGGGCCCTGGCCATAAAAGAAGAGGGAGTGACCCTTGTGATCCCTCAGCTTTATTCTGAGCATGATGTATATGGGATAGAATACTGCATTTGGTCAAACCAGGACATAGTGCCAACCAAAATGTGAAAAAAATAAACATAGAACAAAACATTAAACATAAATATGTTTCATTATTTTAACTACATTAACCAAATAAATTCAATTGTTTCTATGACTGAAAGACAGTTTCTTTTTCTGCCAGTGTAGGGAATATAGGAAACAAATAAACTTTAATTTACACTGCATTGCACACTAGACTGTAGATAAATGTGCTATGATTTCCACTAACTTACTCTGCACTGAACTGTCAACTATGGAGGTAAACAATTGACACACCAAGAAAACTCCATGACTCTGAACGTGAACAGTGGCTCCATAAAATCCCCCCATTTCCTGTGATCAGCTGATGAAATACATACAGATGATCAACACAAAAAATTGTACAGAACATAATCGGATTGGAGAAATGGAGAGGTCAGAGATAAGCCAACAAAACATTACTAAGACCTGCTTGAGGCAACACTACATGGAAGAACTAGAGAACGTGCAATGTGGCAGATGATGTGTGCTGTTAGCAAAGCCAAAGAACAAAAATGGATTGAAATCATCCATCAGAAAAAGTAGAAAAAGAAGTAAAATGCATTGAAAATTGAAGTTTTAAGTTACATTATTAGTATTATTACAGCAGAATCCATAATTATAAAACTTCAAGAGTAGAAGATCAGATTCCTCCCATGTTGCCTTCTCATGAGCTTGCATGAGAATATAAATTATGATTTTGCATATTTCATTTTGTGGCTCAGCTACCTACTGTGTTACAAACCTACTCAAGACCACTGATTCTTTTTGTACTTCTTAGATATATATCACATCTTTCCTGTTTGATTTATTTCTAAGAAAAATAATCAAAATATTTTCAAACTAAATAGGATGGAATGAAGAAGTAAAAAAAAATGTTTACTCTTATGTATAAAAACAGAGCATGTTTCTCAGTGCAACTAAATCTGTTCATCCTTACTGCAAAATATAACACTCCTGAAGATATGGAGACCTTTATGAGAGGAGTTTTTTTCTCCTGATTTCAACTTTATTTAGTGGCTCATAAGCAGGAATTGGATAGCTATGAAAACGTACT
The DNA here is from genome assembly GCA_013398225.1 of Steatornis caripensis. Classification (NCBI taxonomy): domain Eukaryota; kingdom Metazoa; phylum Chordata; class Aves; order Caprimulgiformes; family Steatornithidae; genus Steatornis; species Steatornis caripensis. Next base: position 34,847 of record VZSC01002435.1, read on the forward strand.
CTACAAATTAGAGATGTTAAAGGCCACTTACTGGCTGGCCAGCCTGTCTCTTTATTTGAATATTCATTCCCACTCATCTTACAATCAATGAGCACGTGAATTACTTTTGGAAGAGTTTATTGTGGAAGGTAATGAGACTATAAATCTGTAAGGTGTTTGCTAAATTTCCTGGACAAAAAGGACTCAAGCAACTGTCACTCTGACTGTGCCACAGAAAAAGGCCTTGTCTTTTGGATTACATATCTGATTATGCTATAGCTACTTATGAGCCTGGTCCTACTGGTTACAAATCTGCAAAGTTTACTTAAATTTTTAATGAGAAATCTTAATGAGAAATTGTGTCTTATTCTTACTTAATTTATATGCAGCTTACAAATTCTTTCTTCCCACTGGATATCATTAATAGTTCTTTCAAATAAAAATACCTTTGACTGGTCTATTAGATTTTTACTTACACTACGTTAAAATTGGTGTACTCCCTATGCCAAATTCATCATTTACAAAGAAAAAGAAACAGCCTACTTGTCACCCTTCTAACTTGTATTGTATTTCTAATAGTTTGATTTGCTCCACTGAAAGTGGAACTGATTCAGGAAGAGAGATGATTTTGTAAGAGTTCAGAAATTAAACCTCTCACTTTGGACGTGTCAAGGTTTTCTTCCAGTGCACTTGGGCTCCCTCACCATTTATTGGAGGTCTTGTATACAACGAAGGCATATTTTTTTTTACCAAAAGAAAACCACAGAAAAGTGTTATTATCAAATCAGGTAATAGAATACAAATGACTTATACTTTCAGAAAATGGTGCTCCAAGGACACATAACACAGCTACTGGGTGGAAAACTAGTCTGTTTCTTGCCAAACTAATGTTTAGTACTATTGTCAAGGTTTATATAAACATTGAAGGTTTGGTATCTGTATAACCTTTCTTTATTCATTCCTGTTGTTGATGTCTCAGGACACTTGGTGGACTGTGTTCCAGCTATGGCAGCCCACAAAGGGAAAACAGTCTCAGAATAGTCCTGTAGTCTTTCAGCTCAGGCTATTTCTAGTTTGGGTTATTTTTTTTCACACTTCACAAAGATATCCCAGAAGTCACCAACCCTCAGGGACCCAATTCATTAAAGAAACTCAGTAAGGTTTCAATCTAAGGTGCTGTCACACACATGAAGGATCTTCTTAATTTCACCTTCAAAACCACTTCAGCTTAAGTTCAATCTGGGTCAGAGGGGAGGAAAGAATCTAATTTTTTTTTGTTCTGACCTCATTTGCTCTCACTGTCTCTAGTCTGACAATACAACCAGGATTCTAGCAAGGTCTTGATTCCATTTCACTGGAGAAGTCAAGGACTGAAAACAAAGACCATACTTACTTCTCACCTTTGGCTATCCCTTTCAGATATGTGCTGTGACACAATGACTAGAAAGATTAAGAACTTCTACAGCCTTTGTTTGCATCTCTCTATGGATAAAGAAATAATCTTGTTTTCTTGCAATAGAGTACCAAATTAACTTCAGAATACTGTAAGACAAAGTTTCAGATATTACCTTCTTAGCAACACTTCTATTCTCACAATTTCCATGCACGTACAGTATTCTGAAAATAGAATATTTGATATTAAAATACAATACATTTATATAACATGGAACAGATAAGACATGATCTGATTTGACGCGACTAGTCAGATACATATCATAGAATCATAGAATCATAGAATCATAGAAT
>VZSC01002435.1:38164-52803 GCA_013398225.1 Steatornis caripensis
CCATGTTGACTACTCCGGATAGTCTTCTCCTCTTCCATGTGCTTAGAGATGAGTTCCAGAATGAGCCGTTCCATCACCTTTCCAGGGATGGAGGTGAGACTGACTGGCCTGTAGTTTCCCGGGTCCTCCTTCTTGCCCTTTTTGAAGATTGGAGTGACAGTGGCTTTCCTCCAATCTTCAGGCACCTCTCCTGTTCTCCACGACTTTTCAAAGATGATAGAGAGTGGCCTAGCAATTACCTCCGCCAGCTCCCTCAGCACGCGTGGATGCATCCCATCGGGACCCATCGATTTGTGGATGTCCAGTTTGCCTAGCTGCTCTCTAACCCAATCCTCATTGACCAAGGGCAAGTCTTCATTTTCCCGTGCTTCCTCTCTTATCTCCAGATATCTTATCTCCAGATATCTTATCTTATCTTCCTTCATGGAACATAGCATAAAAGTCAGTGATAAAAGTGAGATGGGGAGAGAGGAAGGGAAGAACTTTCCAGCTTCAGTAATCTTCAAAAAGAGAAAAAAAATATCTATGAATCTTTCAAATCTGTAAAAACAGTCATCTACTATTCTAGTCATCAGTCAGATAGAACATTATCACTGAAGCTCGTTTCCAACTTTTTTCCTCTACACATTTAACATTATGTCTTCACAACATAATAAGTTAGTAGATTCTAAATCCATTAAACTGGGTTGCTTAAAACTAAATAAAATAATTCTGAGCTTATTTGACAGGCTTTATCAACACTGCAAGTGACATTCACATATCTGTTCCAGTCCATTGTTCATCCACAGTATTACATGATCCCATGTAAGCATTTTTTCATTTTTGAAAAGAAACATGAAATATTTAAGTCAATATACTTTAAAAATGCCCACAGGTACCCAGTAAACATATTTAACAAGGGAAATTTAATAAAGGAAAGTGTGATGTTTTACTTCCTTACAGTCTCAGCAATTCATGATGCAGTTATATTCCTCACTTTGAGGAATAACAAAGTAGAAGGCATCCCCTGACTACAGATTATTTAGTCATTATGGCAATGCATGGAAATGGAAATGGCAACATCTGAGTGGTCAGTGGATAGACCTTTCTGTGTACTGGTTACCAGCAACACACAGATGGAAGGAATAAAAAACTGTTCCTGAAAGGATGGCAGAGCTTGCCCAATCTCTTCTCTGCATTCCTTCCATATTGCAGGAGTGCTCAGGATATAGTGTAAGGTGCAGCTTGGAAAAAAACACACAGTTCATGAAGAGCTGCAGGACAGCAGCAATTGTCAGGTTCTGTACAGTCTCAGTTTCAGGTGTGTAAATAATTCCCAACAAAAGCCTTTAGAAGTATTCTGAATATTAACCTTTAGTGAAAAATCCCTTAACAATGATCAAAACTCAGAAGGGACACAATAAGCAGAGAAAGAGCATTTCAGGAAGGCATATGATGATAGAGGAAGGTGACCTTCTCAGATGCGTATTTCTGCAGAGTGAAGCATCCCAGCAATTCATGACTACTTCTTTATTCTTTTAATCCTTTGTTTTCATCTTCCTTACAGATTTCATGTGTAACTATAACACAAAAATGTATTCTTAATGCTCAAACATGTGTTCAGGAATACTTCAGTTACTCAGAAATTGTCACAGTTACGTATCCAGCTAATGCCAAAAATGTGTTTGACAACCACTGCTTTGACCCCTTTCTGCTAATTAGGCCCTACTGGATTTCCAGCTGGATTCCCCAGCTGGTAAAGATCGAGGATGCCAACAGAAAGAAAGGAAAAAACCCAACCCAATCTAAAAAACCAAACTTGCTAATAAAGGTCAAAATCATCATTCGTTACATTTTTCTCATATATCATAGAATAATAGTGAGAAGATCTTATATTTTATTTTTTACGCAAATACAATGAAGATGTAATAACACTTGTGTTATACAGAAGTTCGTTCTTTGCTGTTCCAGCAACTTTTGTGTAAACCTCTGGTAAAGAGGTTGAAGAAGCAACAGGAATCATAGTACACTTGGAAGTTGCTGTGGTATTTATTTCATCCTTGATTAACAGCTGCTATAGCACTTTGCACCATTAAAATTCTTTAGTTAGTTTCTTAAATGCTAAAAGCAATTTCTGTAGGGAATTAATTGCCTCTAAAAGCTTTAATGATTTTTTTCTTATTTTCCATTTCAGAAATACTTTCACCAGCTATAGATTGAAAACCAGTTCTTACAGTGTCAAAATTATGCATTGACAATGACAGGTCACTAAAATTCTGGTTATCCAGCAGGATGAATTTCATTGCAATAGTTCAAATTCCTGTTAAAGTCATGCCTGTCTCTGCAGGCAGGAGAGTAATCACGGCAGGATAGGGGGGAGAAATACAACCCTGCCATCTGGTTGGAGAAATTTACCTTTCTGAAGAGAAAGGACAGGATGATCTGAACAGCTTTTGCTATGAAATGAACCCATGAGCCATTCATTAGCTATATGTGCTCTATGATGAAGGATATCTCAAAATCTCTGCCAGGATATATCCTTAACATAAAAAATGCTAGGGTGTGGGTGTCTTCTTTTTCTGGGTCAAACGGAATCTCAGCTTTGACCAGCTTTATTTTAGCAGAAACTTCTGTCTCATGCTCAGAAGAGTGTAATGATAAACACTCCTTCTGTTCAGCACTGTTCTTGGCAAGTTCACAGCAGTCCTCAAGGTCTTTTTTTTAATTATCTGAGCTGCAGCTAACATTTCCCTTGAAACCAAGCTGTAAGAAACATCTGACAAAAAGACAAAAGCACAGACAAACCCAAACCAAAGTTCGTATTTGATTCCATAGTTATTTGTATTACAGTAGTGTAGGACTTCGGAACTAATGTTAGGATTATGACCCTTTTGTGAAAGGTGTTGTTCAAACATATTTCTTGTTCCTGAATGCTTTGGAAGTACATACTAAAAAAACCTCAAGATGGATGAAGACAGGTGGACATGCTGGAAAAAGAACCTCAGTGGCTGGTTCAGTTAAGTAGCGTCCTCCAAGTGTCACTAGTGCGACTAGAAAAAGTAGTCGATTATTTTGTAGATATACTACCAAAGAAATTCCTTTACAGAAGATTCAACATAAGGATATGCTTAACTTTACAATGCCACTCCCCTCAAGCATGATAGAAACCATAAACACCTTTTTTTGGAAGAGGTAATAAACTAAAGGTGAGAAATAGCATTACGGGAAAAAATGAGACATCAATTCAAACTTAAACAGAAAATCAGATCAACAGGAATGAGTACTGCCTATGACGGGATCTGTGCAAGGACAGGTCTGCAGTCCAGTATTAGAACAAAGACTATAGTTTAAAGCACTCCAGCCTTTTGTAATAAAAGCTATAGGGCATTGGTTTGTGGCACAGAAAATATTGTTTGTTAAAAATTTACAGAGTAGGTTCAAAAGGTATACTTGCAACAGTTGAGAGAGAAGGATTAAATTCTAGTGTCAAATTCCTCTAAATTTAACCTAGTGGAACATTTCTGGTTTTGTAATATATTTTTTCCTACAATTTTCACATATTATGTTGAAATTGGCTGCCTACCGTTAAATATATTTTCAGGATATAAACATACTGCACTAACTAAATAAACCTCTCAACATTCCTCTGAAGAAAGGAAGAGCTTTTATTTGTCAATACATTCAGGTTGGACTGAGGGAGAGATGAAGAGCAAAGTTCAACTTACTTATAAGACATCCAAACATAACTGCCAGCATGTGTAAGAACCCCTTAAATTCCCACTATGTTCAATGGAGATCTCACTACAGTCCTGGAATCTTGAAAGCTGAACAGCTAACAGAGACAGGACTCATTTTCTTAGTCAGCTTAGATACCTTAGAGTATTTAAGATGCTTCAACAGGCTAGCAAAGATGGCACAGGACTTCTGAGACACCCATGTTCTTTCTAATGCAGCAGCTGGATACTAGGTAAGAAGTCCCAGTGCAACTAGACACCTATATTTAGACAACTGAGATCTAGGTTTCCACTTTGGGAGCTGGATTGCTCTTAAGGCTCTGCTGATTGTATTAACAGGTCAGAGTCTGATTATTGAGCTGAATGACACACCTGAGGTGTTTGCTTGAATGAAATCAGAACCTCTCGAACAGCAGGGTGATGGTAGTGACCCCACTGAAAAAACCACTCGCTTGATTTTCTTCTCCAGTTGTTTCTTTCCACCTTCAGCTGGACAAGGGTGACCATTTAACAAATTCAAACTCCCAGTGTTAAAAGCAAAGCTGTAGAATCAGTTCAGGAGAATTATTTCTGCACCATTATATGCTGTGCAGCCATTTGTGAAAGTGTAAAGTCAGCTTAAAGCAGAGAAATTGATATGTCACCATATATTGATAGTAGTTCTAATAGAAGGCAAAGGACAAAAATCAAATTTATGTAAATGCTACTGTTATCCTTCCATCTAAAAAGTGAAACTGACACAGCTCTATTTCTTTATACTAGGCAAAATACTTGCATCTCATATACTATAGATGGAAGTCCAGTTTAGGAATGACAAAAATAAGATTACGACTTCAGAAAGAATATCTATAGATTATTCAATTCATGTTCTATTATAAATTGTCAGAGTAATACACAAAACAGATATTTTCTAGCTATCTCAGTGAATCAAAGCATTTGATTCCAAATTACCCTTTTTCTTAATTTCTTCAATGATGAAATTATTTACTTGTTCTTCCCAATGGACTTACAGTCTGACTCTCTGTGATTCTTTGGCCTCTTTTCTCACCTTGAAGAGTATATTACTTTCTAAGTAGTACAGTAAACCAAAGAGGAATATATGGCAGAGTTAATGGTGTACATATCATTACTTTGTCTATAATAAAAATGCATGGTATTCTGCAATTTCTTTTAACAATCGGCACTCTGAAAATATTGTTCTCCTGAGGGGTGAATTGCACCCCAGTATGAAAAAACAGAACAAGGTCTGAAAGTCACTTAAGTTCTTATTTCATGATGCTCACTTTCTCTGTTAGTCTTACATACCAAGCAAATATTCTATCTGAAGGATAGGAAAGGCATGAACAACAGCTACTAGAATATCAGCACATTTGTCTGTAAATTTAATGCAAATCTGCCTGGAGGTAGTTCTCTACCCAAGCTCATGGCAAGAAAAACTATAATGTTATTCTTAGCAGCTGCTTGCCTAAATCATTCTTTAAATGATGCAGATTTTGCTACTTCTATTGACATTCTTTAGCTAGCCTAACAGAAATGTTTTCCTAATGCCCAATCTAAATCTCCCTTGCTGAATATTAAGCTGATTCTTGTCTTGGATGACAGAATAGGGAATACAGTTATTAAACAAGAAAATGTCAATACGAAGCTTGAAGGAACTGTAAATGTTTGGAAACCAGAGAACAATTTACTAATTTCTATTCTGCAGTTTATCTGAAGATGGTTGTCACGTCTTCCTGCAGTCTCTCTTTTCCTAAACTAAATTCCACATCTTTCAATATTCAGTCATTTTTCAAAATGTCTGATCATGTTCTGTACCTTTTCTAGCTGGCATATAATTTTGAGGGGTTTGGAGTTCCTAAAGCTCCAAGGACTTAGTAGTAGCAAGTAGAGCAGAACAATTAATCCATGTGTCTATTGCAAGATACATTTTCTTAATGCAATGCGTTTCATGAACAATTCTTTCAAATTGAGATAAACTGTAAAAGAAGACAATTCTCCTTTAAAACCGCTGTCCAAGCAATTGTCCTCCTCTTTATTCTGTTCCACTAAAATTTTCTGCCTAAAAATTTGCAATTCTTCTTGAATTATAAATTTAATAACTGTATTCTCTTTTCTGTTATCCAAGTCATAAAAAAATCACTGAAAAATACTGACGAGAAAAAAAATCCCTCAGAAACCACATAAATTTATTTCCCAGTAAGTATTTCAAACCACTTCTACCTGTTCATCTTAGTAGTTAAATCCATGACAAGTTGCTCTATCTTGCGTATTATGTCTATGTGTAGGTCTTGATTTGCCATTGCTACTTAATCCGACATAGTCATTATCTGATAGCTGTCAACCAGCAGCTGACTTGTAGAATGCTGAAACTCTTCCATAAAGTCAAAAAAATAATTATTCTGTGTGCAGGCAATAAACATTCCCAACAGCTATTAAATTTCTTTGGATTTGGATCAAGGAATAAAAGATAAAGTTTTAAATCTTTTTAACTACTTTAACATTTCACCTTCACACAAACCTGATATAGGCATAATGATCATGATCTGAAATGTATATATGCAAAGGTAATACAACTCATCATCACTAAAAGTGAGAGTTATATATAAGTTTTACACAACTGCTAGTGAATAGGTGGCATTAATTTTTTCAGGAATGTTTCGAGTGCCCTTTTAAAAGCCAACCAAAGATCATCTTGATATGTCCATTTAATTAGAAGCTGAAAAATTTGATCCTCATACTGTTGTCAGGAGCATACTGCATGCAGGGATTGAAATACATTTGATTGGCTCCTCAATGTGTAGCTTCACTTCAAGCAACAATTCTAGAGTACAGATAATTGGTGCCCTGCAGCTTTCCCCACTGAAAATCAATTGAATTTCCATTATGTTTCAATTGTCTTGCAGTGGGAAACCTACAGGGTTTCATCGGCTGGTGTTTTTTTAATATTACCTTCTAGAGAATAAAAGTTTTAGTGCTTTTCCCTAGGTAATCTACTAGCAACACAAGAAAATAATCAATCCAAACAATCTGCTCTCCATGAAACTCCCTTCCCAAAACGGCAAGTAATCTTCTCCTGTGTTGTACCGATTTTCTCATACTTCCAAGCCTTGCCTCAGTCACTATGGTCTGCAGCTATTTTTGCAACGTGCTCTTCACTTATTACTTCATCTGGAAGTGTTTTTCTATATGATTATTCACAGCAGAAAACACCATATGCGGTAGCAACACGTGTGTAGAGTAATGCACTACTTCAACTCTGCACATCTTGAAAGGTAAAGAAAAAATGTTTTGGTGTTCATTAGTTTGCAATCCTGTAAATAACAGAACTACCTTTCCAGCTACTCCTCTATGCAGCCAAATAATTTGGCCATATAAAACTGAACACAAGACAGACCGAAGCAAAGTGAGGCAAGGGCTTGTATCATCACTTCATACTTTCTTTCCCTATTTACAGCAACTGCTTTCACCTTGTTCGGCTGCATAAGACACTACATCCGTGTTGACTCCTTACTATTCTTTGACCCCAAATGGCTGGTAGTGAAGAAAGTTCTTAGAGTCATCAGGAGAAATTTGGAAGAACGTAATTCGGTGTAATTAAACACAGATTTACCAAGCAGAGGTATACACCCATGGCCTTCCTTATTTTAGTGACAGCCTTTGGAAACAGAGCACAGTGATATTTAACCATCTTGTCAGAACAAACACAGGTGGCATGTGGGAAATAAAGGGGTAAAGGCAAAACTAGTGCTTTATTAGATGAGATAAATTGAAAGGGATTGTTCTTTGAATGGAGGACTGTTTTATTAACAGCAGTCTCCCATGCCTTATTCTGATATTGTTATTCAATTTTAGAAAAGTCAGGGGGGGAAAAGGCATTATTTTAGGCCTTAACCAGGTACTAGAATAAAAGATTTCTGGAGAGAGAAAAAATGGCAAATAATCTTGAAATGAAAGTTCCAAAAATGTGGTTCTGAAATTTTACCTTCAATTTTATATTTGATATTTAATTAAACTACAGAGAGTTGTTCCATCGCTTCCTTCAACTTATAATAAGAATTTCATTAGGGCTTTTTTTAAAGTGTTTTTTAAACTTTTTCACTGATCAAATTTACCATCTGAAATGCCACTGAATGTTGATATTCTGGAAGAATAAAGTTACACTATTCTTCATCTCTAAACAATTTCTGACATTTTAAACACCACGATTCAAAAGTAAAAGATCTTCTCAGCACCACTATGAAATACTGCTCAAAAGTGTTCAATGCGCCAACAGTCATCAAATGTCTACCAATGCTTTCCAATATAAAGAGTCTGTGACTAAAAATTTCACCTAACATTTTCAAGTTATGGGTTGTATATTAAGTGCATTCTTCCCATGTAATGCTGAAGAGCTAGATCAAACATTTTTTCCACAAAGTTTAGATATGTGCCAAATTCTAAATTTAATTCACAAAGTATAACCAGTGACATACTAATGGATGTTACGTTAATATAGCTATGGAAACAACATTACATTAGTTAGAACTTTGTAAATGCTGTAATTAAGATATTCAGTGACAGATGCCTTTCCTGTCCCTTAGCTTCACCAAGAAATCTCTTAGCACTACTTATTTTGGAATTGTCAGCTGCATGGATGCTGGAAGAGCCATCTGTTGGCATTTTTTAAATGTTAACTGACAGAGGTTCCAAACAATTGCTCCTAAAACTTAAAAAAAAAAAAATCCAAAACATCATGAATTATTTTAAAAAATTCTGTATCTGATTTTGGCAGAATTTATGTCATTAGCACTTAAAAATGTGTGCATCTTTGGCTTCAGGTCTGACTGATGTACTCTACCAACACAGGATCAGAATAATAATATTGCCTTACATGTGTAGGTAAAGCACTTTAATGTTTTATCCTTGGTCATATTTGTAAAAGAGGTATCCAAAAGAGATATGACCGTCTATCAAAGATCTACAAAGTCACTCAATGGATACTTGTTCTTCTACGTTGTCAAGTCAAGGTTTATTTTTCCTCACATTTGATACTTCCATGGGTTCAACACAGATCATTTTGATACCAGTCTACATGACCCTTCTTTGTCTTCTGTAACCTTAAAATCTTCTTAACCAGGCTATCCTTCACATGTAGAAAATGCAGAAAGTTACTAACACTCTTCTTTCTTTGTTAAAATTTTTACTTTCATATTCTAATTTCTTATCTCAATGGACTTTGGATCTTGCTTGTCAGCACAGCCCACATTCCCCCAACTTCAGCATTCCTACTCTGTTCATTTAATCTCACCATACGAAGCTATTTCTGTGCAAATAACATTTCTCCCTCTTTGATGTTTACACCCTCCAAACAATCTGTTGCTGTTATCAGACCTGAAGGAATAATAAATTCAGTGAATTACAATCTTTTTTCCCTGTGTCAGCAAGCAGATGGCAAAATTCTCAAACTCATTCATCATTTGAAATTATATTGGAAGAGCCTTCAGTTTTGCTGTGTGGGAGCTTTATGAATGACAGACATTCTGCGCATCCGCATTATCGACTAAGTTAACCTCATGTGGGACTCCTGTGTCCTAGTTCCCCAGTCATCAACACTACAAAGCCATTCATTTTCTCCTGAAATCTTTAGTAGAATAAACTAGCTCCACCTTAAGAAAAAACTTTGCTGTAACTCTGTGGTAGTTTATTTCAAGGACAATTTGCAACAGTATGGATAAGACAGCATCAGGTCTGATTTCCTACACCCTACTCCACCACTACAAAACCAGACTTTGACTGCAAATTGTTTTAAGTAACTTGAAGTCCCATTCCAGCCATTCAACACATATACTCAGTACTATGCGAAAAAACAATGTTCTGATGGACTGCAGCTCAGCTGTCTTATCATTTCAGACACTGCAATGACAATAAAAATGCCCAAAATTAGTATTTATACCCTAGGGCCACAGGGAGAAATCTAAGGAGGTTCAAGGTTGTGTTGTATAAGGCATATATGGCTGCACTACTGCTAAGGTTAGAGAGCTTTGAGCAGAGTGGATACAACTCCTCTGCATCAGTTTGCTTGAAGTGAAAGCATTTAGTATTTTAGATGTAGCCATTAAACCTCGAACACAAGAATCTTTTCACTCATCCAAGGAAATCTTCTGTTTAATTTGACAATGTAGCTCTTCAGGTGGAACAACAAAAACTTTCCAGCTCTACCACTGACAGAAAATTGTTGGGGGAGGACTCGGAGCACACATAGAAGTGTATGTGATGTTTTGGACACTTGCTCTTCCAGAAGCAGAAGAAGTAGAGCAAGTCTATACCTTCTAAGGTGACTTCTGGGTCAGTACAACTGGTTCAAGACCATTGCACCCAAAGGTGCAATGGAGTCTTTAAAGAGCTTCATCAATAAAAAATAAAGCATAAATAAATCACTATGTCAAATAATCTTGCTGAAATGTAACAGCTACTTTGCATGTCTAAGCATATCACAAATTGCTTGTAATTGCTGATGCTATGTTGTTTATAGCAACTTCTGATTCTTAGCAGCCTGGAGCACTTTAAGGAGAGATTTTCTTTTTTAAGAAGTTAATGGATAGAATGAAAAAGAAACTGATAATCTCAGAGCCTAATTTTTCAGTGCTGACTCCTGTAGTAGTATCTAAACCCATGAATTGTTGGGTAGAGGGATTCTCTAATAAGCATGAAGAGATTTGTTCATCATAGAACAGGACATGCAGGAGCCAGTCTTAGACTAAGAAACCGATGAATATTTTGGTATAAAAGTGTGTACCTCAAATCCAAAACCAGTCTTGGAGATGCATTATCTGGGACTAACAATCCTGAATCCCTTCCCAAAACACAGTACTTAAGCTTTTTTCCTTGGACAAGCAGAGAAAATGTTCATTCGTTTTTTTTAAACTGGCCTTCATGGTCTATCTTATTATTCAGAACAAGCCCTTCTGAAGTGCAAAACTCAAACTTAATTCTTTTCTTTCACTGAGGAGTTTGAACCTGCTTCTCAAGAAGTTAACTGCCTAGTTCTATACCATGTAGGAGGTCAAAATTTCATAAATATTTCTGTAGCCTGTGATTTTTTAACATAAAGTATAGAAATCTTATTTATAGAAAGAACTAGATTGAGGTATAAATACTACTCTCACTATAGGGTTACAGAATTATGTTCATTCTCTTAGGCTTAGTGAATCCTATAAACCATTGAGACTGATACTGCTTCTTTCATGCATGAATCCATACTTCCTCTTCATTGATGAACTTAACTGTTCTTTGCAGGTCACATGATATGGGTTCACAATTGAAACTGAGCTGCTGAAACCAATATTCTGATCCGTACACTAATGTGTTAAACATATAATACTGTGGGATTTTGGGAGCTTGAGATTTGGGGGGGGTGGGGTTTTGGGAGGGTTTCTTTGCTGGTGTGATTTGGGGTTTTTTTATTTCAAGTTAAACAAGTGGAAGAATGTCTTTTCTGTAAAAATTGACAGGACTTAGACATAAAAGAAATATGGTTGCTCATACTTTCAGCTCTGGGACATTTCTGGTCATGGTGAAACAGAACTCTGAGTTTCCAATAAACTTGCTGAAAATATTAATGTCCATAGGTAGCTACAGTGAGATTAATCTAACTTCTACACCTGAGCTGGCTCTACACGATTAAGAGTATTTTTTAATTACAGTTATCAGAGCTTGTGATTAAGGGTGAATACAGGAACTATGAAGCCTTCAGTCCTGCTCATAGGCAAATGAATTGGATTCTTCTATCTTCCATTAACCTGATATGTATTGATAGCATTTTTTTTTATTTTAATTACTTTAGTGACTTCTTTCAAAGTTAGAGATTTCAAAATTCTTTAAAAACTCCTAGAAAGAAATCCTGTAACCTATGGTATGTACTTTTGATTAGCATAATTACAAATACTCACAAACAAAAGGGCTACATCAAATTACATTACTTTGGACCAAAACTACTAAATCAATAAACTGCTATGTTAAAAAATAGAAAATTCTCCAGTAAAATTTATGTCAAAGCGTCAGTATTTTCGTCAAAACAAGCGATCAAACAAACATAAAAACCACACCACAATCTTTATGATCTTCCATTTTCAACTGATTTATTCATGTTTAAAAATGGAGTTTTGTAATGTAACTCCATTATACCGTGAAAGGCTTTGGTAAATCAACAATTCACAGTAATCATAAGAGCAAAACTTTTATCCATTTACAAAACTTTTCCCATATGTTTCAAAAAAACTTTTTGAACTTTAGTTTTTGAGACTTTCTGCCCTTTTGGATTCTAAGTATCAGAAAAGGAAAATCAATATCATTAAGAAAAAAAACTGGTTTTTGCTGGTCAATAGTATAAAAAGGAGAGACGACTACAGTTTAAAGGAAAAGTTCAACACCCAATCAATTAAAAGACTTCAGGAAAGTCTGGGCATAATTGTGAACTCATTAATATTTTTACTAGCACAATCAGCTCTTTAGATGTCCACCTGTTTAAGGATTTTGCTGCAGTGGTCTGGGACTTAAGTTTGACAACCTTTGTAAGCAGCAGAAGAATGCAGAAAATGTCTTTCTACTGCAAAGGTTTTGCCTACATAGTAAGGAATACTCGTGAGAGGAGATTTTTCAGGTTTATATTTTCCCACATATTAATGACACATTCAGAGGACTAAAAATCCCCACCCCATTTCATAGCAGAAACTGATTATATGGGAACTAAACCTGGAGATAATTTTCTCTTCTAATTCTCCTCTTCTTCCTTCTTCAGAGGAAATTTGAGGACACCAGAACTGATAAAAGAGATTAAATGTGTTTAGTCTGACTTTGCAGAGCAACTGTTAAGGATTCCAGATTTTACTGTTGGTATTAAACATATTCCAATGAAACAAGAAGGTGACAGAACCCTGCCCTTGATGGATTACTGGATAATTTCAGAATAATTATCCTTCCAATTCACAAGGCTGAAGAAAAAATCAGCTTTTAATAAAATAAGGAGAACCTGGTTAGTTATTTGATAGTGTTCTCTACTGGTTTGGGCTACATTGCACTACAAAGAACCTGTAATAATAAAAGATTGCANTGCCCTTGATGGATTAATGGATAATTTCAGAATAATTATCCTTCCAATTCACAAGGCTGAAGAAAAAATCAGCTTTTAATAAAATAAGGAGAACCTGGTTAGTTATTTGATAGTGTTCTCTACTGGTTTGGGCTACATTGCACTACAAAGAACCTGTAATAATAAAAGATTGCAAAGTAAAACACACCCAAGATCAACATAATCAACCTGCTCTAGGCTAACCTGCTTTAGCAGGGGGGTTGGACTAGATGATCTCTAGAGGTCCCTTCCAACCCCTACCATTCCATTCCATTCTATGATTCTATAATCCAGAATTTTAATTTTGACTGTAGTCAGAAGCAGATGCTAAGAAGAAGGTGCAAGAAATCAAGAACAGATATATGAGGAAATAAAATGCAGCCTCTGCACTCAGTTGCATGCTGGTTTCCAGCAATAACACTGGTCATGCAGCACAGTGTGTTGCATTCCTTGCAATTACTTCTGGCATTAATTAGAATATACCCAAACACAGATTGATAAACATAGGCATATCACCCTTTTTGTGAGTCTTGCTAAATTCTTAATTCAATCTAAAACCAACCGGTTGTCACACTTCTGCAAAACCATCTAAAATGGGGAAATGTTTGGCCCAGGAAAACTACATTTAATCTCTAATTCCACAGCTCAGCAATACTTGCAAGCGAACAAGCAGTGGAAGGGGGACATCAGGACATTGCTACTCATTCTCTATCACATACATCCCCAGGAGAAGAGCTAAAAGAACATAGACTTTATAAATATTCTGCTCCAGCATACACACCAAAGAGATATGAAGCACAACATCCCACATCCCACTGACAATGTAAAGTATAAGATTATAAAATCCTCAGGAAAAGATATGTTTAGCAATATATAGTGCCTGGCAAAACAATGGTGGAATAATAAAACAAGTAGATGATATTATAGTGTGAAAATGAACTATAAAGTAGATGTAACCGGCTTTGATATTCAATAATATATAATATCTTCTTAAATAACATATTGCAGTTAGAAAGACAGAAAGACCACTTTGATCTAGTCAAAGCTCAGAAAAAAACCCGATAAAATAATTGAAATATCAACTCTCACAATGAAAAAAACAATCTGAAAAACAGCAAACAAATATTATTCCAGGAATATAGAAGTTGTATTTCAATGGGTCTTAATTTATTGTTTCAGCATTTAACAGAATTTACAAGACAGGTTTTGTAGTGCCTTGCCTTTAGGTAGCGAGTCAAGAAGATCATAGAATAATGGAACCATGAATAGTTTGAGTTGGGAGGGACCTTTAAAGATCATCTAGTCCAACCTTTCTCCCATGACCAGGGACATCTTTCGCTAGACAGAATCATAGAATCATAGAATCATTTCGGTTGTAAAAGACCTTTAAGATTATCAAGTCCACCACTAAACCATGTCTCTAAGCACCACATCTACATGTCTTTTAAATATCTCCAATGATGGTAACACAACCACCTCCCTGGGCAACCTGTTCCAAGTCTTGACAACATTTTGGTGAAGAAATTTTTCCTAACATCCAATCTAAACCTTCCCTGACACACCCTGAGGCCATTTCCTCTTGTCCTATCACTTGTTACTTGGGAGAAGAGACCAACACCCACCTCACTACAACTTCCTTTCAGGTATTTGTAGAGAGCTATAAGCTCTCCCCTCAGCCTCCTTTTCTCCAGACTAAATAACCCCAGTTCCCTCAGCTGCTCCTCATAAACCTTGTGCTCTAGACCCTTCACCAGCTTTGGTGTTCTTTGGACGTGCTCCAGCACCTCAATGTCTTTCTTGTACTGAGGGGCCCAAAACTG
>VZSC01002435.1:52970-70207 GCA_013398225.1 Steatornis caripensis
CTGGATGGCTTCTCTTCCCTCCGTTGTGTCGACTGCATCACACAGTTTGGTGTTGTTGGCAAACATGTTGAGGGTGCACTCAATTCCACTCTCCATGTTGCTGGCAAAGATACTAAACAGCTCTGGTCCGAATACCAACTCCTGAGGAATGTTACTTGTCATTGGTCTCCACTTGCACATTGAGCTGTTGACTGCAACTCTTTGATTGTGACCATCCAACCAATTCCTTATCCAATGAGTGGTCCATCCATCAAGTCCCTATGTCTCCAATATAGAGACAAGGATGACCTGCGGGACAGTATCAAATGCTCCAGGTAGATGACGTCGGTTGCTCTTCCCTTGTCCACCAATGCTGTAACCTTATCATAGAAGGCCATCAAATTTATCAGGCATGATTTGCCCTTAGTGAAGCCGTGTTGGCTGTCACCAATCACCTCCTTATTTTCCATGTGCATTGGCATAGTTTCCAGGATGATCTGTTTCATGATCTTGAAAGGCTGACTGGTCAACGCATTCCAGGAACCTCCTGGATTGCTTATGCCCTGCTGTGTTGTCCCTCCAACAGATATTGGGGTGGTTGAAGTCTGTCATGAGGACCAGGGCTTGTGAACTTGAGGGCTACTCCTTTCTGTCTATGGAATGCCTCATCTTCTCAACCTTCCTGGTTGGATGGTCTATAGCAGACCCTCACTACAATGTCACCTGTCCCTGACTCCTTTTGATCCTGACCCATAAGCTCCTGGTTGGCTCCTCATCCATCCCCAGGCAGAGCTCCATGCACTCCAGCTGGTCACTGACCTAGAGGGCAACACACCCTCCTTATCTCCCCTGCCTGTCCTTCCTAAAGAGCCTGTATCCTTCCATTCCAACACTCCAGTCATAGGAGCCATCTCACTGCATCTCTGTGATGCCAATAAGATCATAGTCCTGCAGACATGTGCACGTTTCTGATCCTCTTTTTTATTTCCCATGCTACGTGCATTTGCATAGAGGCATTTAAGCTGAGCCTCCAATTGAGCTGCCTTACTGTCTTGAGTGGCTGAAATTTCTTTGTGCTGCACTTCAGGTGCTCCTGCCGACCTGTGATCCTGCACCAGGCTCTGGACATCTATAGCTGGCACTGGCATCAAACTAGTAGAAGTGGGATGGATTGAGGTTCCCCTCCCCAAAAAAATTTAGGTTAAAGNTCCAATTGAGCTGCTTTACTGTCTTGAGTGGCTGAAATTTCTTTGTGCTGCACTTCAGGTGCTCCTGCCGACCTGTGATCCTGCACCAGGCTCTGGACATCTATAGCTGGCACTGGCATCAAACTAGTAGAAGTGGGATGGATTGAGGTTCCCCTCCCCAAAAAAATTTAGGTTAAAGCCCTCTTCACCAACTTGGAAAACCTATGACCAAAGATTTTCTTCCCCTTCTCTAAGAGATGTACCCCATCAGTCTCCAATAGACCAGGTTTCTCAAAGTGAATCCCATGGTCTACATAGCTGAATCCCTGACTCTGGCACTAGTCCTGTAAGCATTTGTTGATTTGCCAGATTTGACTGGCTGTTTCAGACCCCTTCTCTTTGACCGGGAGGATTGATGAAACAACTGCCTGCGCTCCAGAGTCCCTTATCACTGCTCCCAGGCCTCTGTAATCCTTCTTGATACTGCTCAGACTGCTCCCAGCTGTATCACTGGTACCCACATGAAACAAGAGTAAGCACAATAGTCAGTGGACTGTACAAGCCTTGGTAGTCTCTCAGTGACATACCTGATATGAGGCACCAGTAAGCAGCAAACCTCTCTACAGAGCTGTCAGTCGGCAAATGGGTACCTCCGTACCTCTCAAAAGAGAGTCACCTGCTGCTATCACCCATCACCTTTTCTTAGTTGCGCTGATTGTTATACAGGGAGCAGATCGGGCTGCCTTACTCAGCTCCAGTGTCTCTCCTGATGTGATGACTCTTTCCTCTTCAGTCTGCAGAACAGTGAAGCGGTTCTGCAATGGCAGCTCAGACTTCAGGGGAAGTCTCTTCCTCCTGCTGGTCCTTGCTGTTGCAACCATCCATTCCTCTTCATTGTTATTGACCCCTCTTCCTTCTGTGTGTGCCTCTGGGGGAGTTTCTGGTTGTTCAATCATGGGTTGCGGGTCCACTACAGACTGCACTTGGAAACAGCTATCTAACTCCTTCTCAGCCTCCCTGATGTTACACAGCCTTCTCACTGCCTCCTGCAGCTCAGCCATCTGCTGCAGGAAGTCCTCCACCTGGGCACACCTTTTATAGACAGGTCTGCTGCCTGTCCCTGCCCCAGGAGAAAGATCTAGGCCTTTCCTGCAGTCTGAGGTCTGCACTGCAACCTCTCCCTTCAGCAGCTCCATCTGAGTGGAGGCATTGGCCACCACTGGGGTAGATGATGCAGACACCCAGCCAGAGCTGCAGCATTTGCTCTCAGACGAGTGCTGACTGTTCTGTCTTGAGGGTCAGGTAGGATAAGCACCCTTGCCACACTATTCCTGATAGAAGCCAGGATGCTGTTGGCCTTGGTCACCTGGGCACACTGCTGGCTCATATTCAGCTGGCTATCAACCAATATCCACAGGCTCTTTTCCACCAGGCAGCTTTCTAACCACTCCTCTCCAAGCCTGTAGCACTGCAAGGGGTTGTTGCGACCCAAGAACAGGACCCGGCACTTAGCCTTGTTGAATCTCATGTAATTGACTTTGGTCCATTGATCCAGCCTGTCCAGATCCCTCTGTAGAGCCTTCCTGCCCTCAAGAAGATCAACACTCCCACCCAATTTGGTGTCGTCTGCAAACTTACTGAGGCTTCACTCAATCTCCTCGTCCAGATCATTGATGAAGTTATTAATGAGAACTGGCCCCAACACTGAGCCTTGGGGAACATGACTTGTGACTGGCCAGCAGCTGGATTTAAGTCCATTCACCACAACTCTTTGGGGATCAGGTTGTTCAAAGCCCCATCCAACCTGATGTTGAACACTTCCTGTGATGGGGCATCCAGAGCCTCTCTGGGCAACCTCTTCCAGTGTCTTACCAAACTCATTGCAACAAATGTCTTCCTAATGTCCAACTTAAACCTGCCCTCTTCCAGTTTGAAAAAGTTGCCCCTTGTTCTGTGCCTTAGCTTTCTTGTCCTGTTGTCATGTGCCAGCTGTGCCTCAGCTTTCCTTATCCCATCTGTACACATCCAGCCAGCATTCCTATATTCTTCCCAGGATACCTGTGCCTGGTTCCACTGTCTGTGCATTTCTTTCTTACACTTTAGTTTGATGAGGGGGTCCTTACTGAGTCATGCTGGTTTCCTGTCTTTCTTGCCTGATTTCTTATACCTGGGAATCAAGACCTCTTGCGCTCTAAGAAAAATATCCTTAAAGAGTCACCAGCTCTGTTCAGCTCATTTGTCCCCAAGGTCCCATACATTAATTCTTTGAACAACCTAAAATTTGCTCTCCTAAAATTCAGAGTCCTTCTCTACTCTTCACCTATCCCACATCCCTCAAGACTGTGAATTCCAGCAGGGTAGGATCACTGTAGCCCAGGCTACCACCTATCTTGACATCTCTAATTAGTTCATCCACTTTAGAAAGGAATGGGTCTAGTAACATTTCTCCATTGATCAGGCTTTCTATCATCTTGATTAAGCAATTATCCTTCATGTACTCCAAGAGTCTCCTGGACTGCTTACAGCTTGCTGTGCTGCTTCTCCAGCAGGTGTCAGGGTGATGGAAGTCCCTCAGCAGGATCAGAGCCTGCAAGCATAATGCTTCCTATAGTTGAAGTAAGAATGCTTCGTCAACAGGTTCACCTTGATCAGGTGGCCTGTAGTAAACACAAGGCATGAGATTTTCTTTGCTGGCTTGGCACCTAATTTTTGCCCATAACTCCTAATGTGCTCATTGTTGTTTTTCAAAGACAGCTCTGTGCAGACTGTTCATCTTTTTTTTACATAGAGGGCAACCCACCCCACCTCTGCCCAGCCTTTCTTGCTTGTTCCCTCTGAACATGTTTATAGTCATCACTTGCAGCAGTCCAGTCATATGATTTGTCCCACCACATTTCAGTGACAGTGATTAGATCACAGATTTCTAACTGCACAGTGGCTTCCAACTCCTCCTGCTTGTTCCCTGTGCTCTGTGAATTGTTATACGGTTACTTCAGCAGAGCAGCGAATCGTGTCACCTTTTTAGAGAAACATACCCTAATTCCTTTGAGTCATTTCCCTGTTGGTTCCTAATACATCAACAGTTCCTGGCTCTTCTCTGTTGCTCAAAACTCCATCCCCTTCCCATCCTAAGTCTAGTTTAAAATTCTCCTTATAAGTCTGGCAAGCTTGTTGGCAAAGACTCTCTTGCCCCACTTCATCAGATGAATCCCATCAGCTCCCAACAGACTTGACTTCACAAAGATAGACACATGATCATAGAAGCCAAAACCTTGAGTATGGCACCAACCATGCAGCCAAGCATTCACCTGTTCAATTCACCTCCTCCCTCCTGAATCCTTTCCTCTGTCTGGGAGGATAGAGGATAAGCACCTGTACTACAGGTGCTCCAGATCCTTTTAACATTGCTCTAAGGGACATGTAGTCTCTTTTGATAGTTCAAAGTTGCCTCATTACAGTATCATTAGACCTTATGTGGAATAGTAGGAGCAGATGATAATCTATAGGGTTCACGAGGCTTGGCAGGCTCTTGGTGATGTTGTGAATGCAAACTCCCAGTAGGCAGCAAACTTCTCTAGAGAAATCATCTGGGCAGCGAATGGGTGTTTCATTACCTCTTATTAAGGAATACCCAGTTACTAATACTTTATGTTCTTTTCATGGCAGTGGTTCTAATGCAAGCACGCAGTTGGATCAATTTTACATGGTCATCTGCTCCTGGGTCTTGTCTGTTACTCATGTGTTCTTTATTCTTTACCCGCAGAGCATTTTATCTGTTACTTTAGGGGCACTTTAAGGGAAGGAGGAAGGTTCTTCCTTCTGTCTCAAGCAGAGACAAAGGCCCAGTCTCCATCTTGTGCATTACTTGTATCAGTCAGTTCGAGGTTGAATTCAGGCCTACCTAATTCTTTAGATGTTTAGCAATATTTCACCAGATTTTTGCAAAATTAATGCTCTGTGAAAATGTTTAGCTTTTGTTGCATCAGCTCTTACCATGGAAAACTCTCTCACTAAAGGATTTCATCAGCTCTACTTAATTTAGTTTAAATAATTGATATAGAGATGTTTTGTACAGCTGTGTTAGATTGAATTAGACCCTAAATTGCTATACATTTTTTATATTTTTGTTTGCTTTTTTTTTTAACTCTTTAACCTTAACTAGGGATATTTAAAAGGAAAATCAGCAGGCTTATTTTAAACTGCTCGATGCATTCACCGGTTTTGAATTCATTGACTTGCTTACTACATTTACATCCCTCTTAAATTCAGTTCTAAACCAAAAGCAACAAGGAAAAATAGTGTACATTTTAATGATTTCCTAAATTTCCACAAGGAAAACCTCATGAATTTCTGAAAGTGTTTGGGTCAAAGGCTTTGGGGAGATTTCAGCTGGATTTGTCACAGAGTGGAAAAAAATCAAACTACTTGAGTTTTCCACAGTAAAGTAAACATTCACCTGAATACTCAAAATGTCAGCTAATGTTACAATCCGCATTCCATTTAATGGAATGGTTAACAAAATCCACAGGACTTGAAGTCCAAAACCATCATCCCTTGCTCCAGGCAACTCTGAAATCTACGAATATGCAAATTGAACTGTAAGCTAAATGATTCTTTCATAATTCAGGGAATTAATAATATGTAGAAAGCTATGTAACATGGAGGATGTACTAGAGGAAGAGGAGGAGGCACACTTGCTTGCTCTTAATTTAAGGTGGCTCTACCTTGGCTCTAAATCCCCACCAACTTTTGGAACTTTTGGAAAAATTACATACAAGTACTACTGCTTCCGCATTTGACTGAAATAAAACTAAGCTAATGCCCAAAAGAGAAAGTCTTTGTCTGATGAATTGAGTCACCAACCTAATGCAGGAGAGAGCAGAACTCCGTCCATCATCTTGCTGAACAGTTCAGCGAGCTCATTGCTCACCTTCAGCCACTAGCACCTAGGAATGTTTAAATCTCTTGATCTTCATTTCTTTAGAGCTCAATTACCATCCCTAAAGATGTGTTAAGTCTGATCTTAAATATACATTGGAATAAATGCATAATGATTGTGAAGGCTTTGGACACTATGATAATGAAATCCATAAAAATATGGAGTCTACAGAAGTGCCTCTTTGCTATTTTCTCTCCTTACATTCTCCAGAACTTCATTAATAAATATTAATGCTATTTTAATACTTAAACGTGTCCCACCATGTACTCATTATACTTTCTACCTTGGCACCTAAGCTTCCCTTGAGAAATTATAATGAATTTCTAAAGACTTCCTCAGCACATGGTCTCAGACCAGGCAAACTATCATTATTTCCCATTTTACTGCTTCTTTCTCCAGTTTAGTGATGTCTGTAATATACCATCCAGAGCACAGGTAATAATTGATAAGTGGTTCAGTCAATTAGAGCTGTACAGTTTGCTGAATGTTGTCTTGTAACTGTTATATAACTGAACAGGAAAAAGCAACAAAATAGAAATTTTTTTTATGCACTGACAATAAAATACACAGCATATTCCCTAGAATTTATAAACAGTAATGATTTATAGAACTGCTCTGCTACTAAGTAGCTCTTAGGACCTTCCACTCTATAGAATGACCTGAAAAAACATTTATTTTCTTATCAACTGGTTAGTTTTTAACAAGTTTAAAACTTAATTTTGTCTATTTCTTCGACATCATTAAAAATGCAGGGCCTTGTTTCCAGCTTGATGTGAGGTTGGACATAAGAAACTTCTCAAGCTGTGTGGCTAAGAAATACATTATTTGTGTCCATATTATTACAAAGATTTCTATCAAATGTTTATTTCTTCAAATTAAGTAATTACAATAGCCTGGCTATTAAATAATTTATCCAAGAGTTTAATGGAGCATTAATTTTACAATACTTAGTCCTGAATATAAACTATGAAAAACCCTACTGTAACTGCCATTTGCTATTGAACATTTCTGAATGTCTTTATAACACCTATTAACACAGCAAGTGTAGTATAAATCTAAAGAAGAGCTAAATATTATATGAATTAGAAATGTTATATATATATATAATTGTACATTTATATTTCATAGACTATAATACAGTCTACTCTGTGAACAGCGGAAGACTCCTGTATCATTTCCAGCCACCAACTGGACGAATTCCTGTGCATCTACAGCTACTTCTATATAGATAAATAGCACAGGATCAACTTGGGCTGCACCCCTGTAGTTAAATGTGTTAACTTTTCAATTTCGAGCACCAGAACAGGATGCTTTGAAGACTGCTTACTGGTTTCTAAACTTGTCTCTGTCACTGTCTCAGACAGGGATGTTTTAGTCCAGTTTATGCTAAGCTATATGTTTACTATTAAAAAGTATCAGTAACTGTGCTTAAATTAATTTCACCCAAGTTAGTTTACTAATGTACACGCACTGGAAAAATACTTTTAGTGTCTTCGTAGACATCCAATTAAAGTGAAAAATTCAGGAAGCTGAAAAATAGTGGAATTTATTAATCAGGTTGCATTATTAACTCAGAACCAACCCACAAACAAATACTCTTAATCTCTGAATTGTTTTAACTTCAGTTGTTTGGCTTATAAAGTGCACATAAACGTAATTCTAGAGGAGAGACAACTAGCCAGGATACATATGTATTGTGCAGCATGGATACTGATGCTATCTGACAGGCAGGTAGCAAAAGACAGATGACATCTTCCACCACTCACTGACAAATATTTCACAGAGCCACTTGTCCTAATACAACATACAAAAAAGTGAAAACTCACTGGGCTTGAGAAACATGTATCCAGAGATCTTGGTAGGGCACAGAAGAAGATAATAAGCCTGGCATCAGATCCAAGGTAAGGAGGTATGATCACAGGAAATATATCCAGAAATTGCTGAATTAATACAAAATGCAAGTACAATGGCACCGAATCTCAGACAATTAGCAGCAATTAACAGGCATTTCATCTGAACACGGAAGAAACCATTGCCCCGCTGACAGTTGATCATGGCATACCAGTTTTAAAGATCTCAGGAGCCATCAGTGAATTGCAGCGAAATGATGCTGGTCAGACACAGGTTCTGCAACGAAATAATTTCAGTGAGTGGACCACAAACAGGTCAACATGCTTTACAAAGGATTACTGTCTCACACACACCTGGTTATATATATTATCAAGTATCCAGTAGAGCTGCTGAATAAATTCTGTTTAGCTGAATAGATTATGAGATCTGTTGACATAGCCTTTTTGGATTTACTAAACTACCTAAACATACTAATAGAATTAGGAATTACAACAAAACATGCTGAAGCAAAAATATCTCTAATAAGAAATACCTGCTTTTAAATTCCCAGATAAAATAAAAACATAGCAGTGTCTGGAAGAAAAGGACTGAGATTTTCCTTCTTGTGGTAAAAACGTCAGAACAGTAGAACTTTTCACAAAAAAAGCCATCATCAGTGGTACCTGGATGAAGTTACAGAACCAGACAAACATGGCATACTTCATGTTATACAGAGAAATATGTATGACACTACATATGATACAGACATATAGCATACATCATTTAATCTAGAGATTTCTTTTGTTCTACTTGGGAAGAACGCATTACCTGCATATACAGTTAAATAGTGCACTGTCTTAAGAGTGGCATAGGGTTTGACATAGTCACTACAGCTTGGTTAGTTTATCCTGTATTGAATGGTTCACCTTTGCTGCAAATGATCTGAAGGAAACCAACACAACCAGGAAGCCAAACACTGAACTGTGGCAGGACAAATAATTCTCAAAACTTTTCAAGTGCAGTGGAAAGCAGAGGTTATTTGGTATCTCATTTGAAAACAAGGTTCACAGGAGATTTCCAAATGAAAGCAGTCTCTGTGCACTTCTAAAACACCTCCAAAATTGAGGACACTTTTTATTTTATTACTACTTACACAAAATATCATTTAAAGAATGTTCAGAGAAATCAGAGGTGATAAAGAATATACAAGTGAGTAAGTCCTTGAATGAGATGCACATAACCCTAGAGCAGATGTGAATGAGTTCAGGAATTCTGTGACTAACTCAGCCTGCTCAAAGACAGCATTATACATATCTGTTTGCGTAGATAGACCAGTGATAAATGCTTGGATAAACACAGGAAAACAGAGGCTGGGATTCTAGTAGTAGCTCATTTGCAGTTTAGAACTAAAGCAGCCTGGTGTGCTGCAACAGTGCACATCAGAGAATGAAAAAATAACAATTTTCTACCTTGCAGAAGGGGTGGGAGAAATAATCAGGAAGCATGTGAACTAGAAAACGTAAAATCACCTGAAGTTTGTGACTGTCCTCAGGACTCATAGGAAAGTACTAGGATTTAGCTTCCAGGGCAGATTTATCATGAGCGAAGGTAACTAATGGTCTGTAGTATCTCTGCCATTACAAATTCACATGTAGCATAGTGCTTAACTTCTAGCAGGGCACTCACCATGCAATCTTCCTGTTCTCATTACAGAGACATCTTTCCCTAGCTTCCCAGAATGGTGAAATGACATCCATCCTCAGGTATCACTCCAAGAACCCTAATTAGTGTATTTTCCAACACACCAACAGGATATAAGAAATCTGCAATTTCTGTAGATCTGAATATAGCAAGCTAGAACAGGTTTATGTGTGTAGATTTAATTTTGTCTACATGACTGTTGTGGACAAAACAGTCTCAACTCGGAGAGCTTTCATTTAATTGAATTATTTTTAGCAAAAACATCTAACCACTGCTTTGAGTACTGGGAAAATTAAAACACAAGTAATTAAACAAATACTTAAGTAAACACTTCTTTTCCTCCTTCCCCCAGCTTAACTTAAGCCAAACTCTTCAACCTCTCAGCTTCCCTCATTTTTGCTGTGGGTTACACTCTGCCCATCACAACCCCTTTGGTGAGGCAACAAATGGTGCAGGAGATCAGGTCATGTGTGCAATGGTTTCCTTCTACTAACCTCTGGTTCCTACTGGTTTTCCTCCACTTCTCGTGTGTTTCTGGTTTTCCTCTGACACTTCTGCTTCTCAGTGTCCCTGCCCCAGCTTGGCCACAGTCCCTCAGGGTTGTCCTTATCCCAACATGGGTCACCCATGGCCACAGTCCCACAAGAGCGTACCTGCCCCAGTATGAGTTACCCATTACTGCAGCCCCTCAGGTTTCTCGCTGCTGCAGTGTGCCTCTCCCATGGCTGTTGTCCCATGGGATGTCCCCACTCCAGCGCATGCCCACTCACACCCACAGTCCCCTCAGTGGTGAATCCCCTTTGTTGTGGAGCCCCAGCTTCACAGACTGTCCTGCCTTCCCTTGGCAACATCCTTCTCTGACTGCCACTAGCAGCTCTTGCCTGCATCAGGGAGCCACAGATCTCTCTGACTGGCTGACACCTTTTTCTGCCCATCAGCTGGAGCCTGTTTTGACCAGCAACAGACATAAGTCCTTCCATGACAAGAGCATTTAAACATAGTTGAATATTAATGATACTGTTATCTGCAATCTAATCCCTGCTCTCCACGCTCACCACCACCCCACCCCCAAAAGAGATACCGAGCACAGAGTGACAACTGAAGACTGAAGAACAACCTTGCACGTTAAAGGAAATCTTTTGTCTCCCAACTGACATCTGGGCCAATAAGACCATAAATGAGAAGCCACGTATCTCATACATAGCATATTGTCTTGTTACTCTGTTGTTTCATATAATCTGAAAATAAATCAGCGTATCCTGTATGACATGCCTACTATGACATATCCTACATGTTCAAAAGGAACAACAAAAGGTCACCAGCCCTTCCAGTGTCAATACGGCTTTATGAATCTTAAAGACCTCAACTGTCATGCAGACACATTGTATACCCTGAGGATGCTTTATTATTTGTGTTCATGTACAGCAATGTTATCATTATTCATTTGGCTACTCAGTTGTCATTTGGGTACTTTGATGCTAGTTTTTATTCATGCTGGAGAACTGCACTGACTTCAGAAGCAATGTTACCAACTCACATGGTAAGAGATAAAATTCGTGCCTATGGGCTCCTGCACCAGCTGATTTGCAGAAACAGAACAGTAAACAGAAACCTATGCTAGGAAAACTCCTGGAAAGCATCATGTAAGAGTGATTGCTCTGTACCATGTGGTCCCATCTATAAATCCAGAGCAAACCGAGGTTGGAAATACGTAAGAAGCAGACTGGATTTGTTACAGTTAACTTCAACTAACCAGATGCTGGCTAAGCAGAAGCATGCCACTGAACATAGAGTCCATCATTCATAGGCTTTCAAATATGGTGAAATTTCAAAGTACAACCATAGTCTAAAATTTCCTTAAAGAGGAGGTGGATTCTTAGCAGTCTCAAGTTCTTCTGGGAATTGAAATAAGTCAATAAGATGCATTTATAATTCAGATATCTTGAGCACTAGTCATATTCTCTCCTGCTCTACCAATTTTTGCTCAATTTTTAATAACTCATTGGATGTTGATCAATTTCAAGGTCATTTCTCTTGAATAATCCTGAGACTTTGCCACCAGCTTTCCAACTGTCATTATACTCAGTCTCAGAAAAATAACTTCTTAGTTAGCATGTGAAATGCTAACTATCTTTCAAATGTTCTGCACCCTGGGCATTCAGAATGATTTGTGTCATCCCAAACTATTGTCCTAGAGAGAGAGACATTAGAAAAGGTCATGCTGCAGTTGCAATGATCCAGGTATGGATGTGACTTTGCTAAATTTTGGTGCTTTTGAGCTACTTTCGTCTGTATTTCAGGTAACACTGAGTACCAGTTACAAAGGAAGAATCCACAGGTTAACTTAGTGCAATACTACAAGACATCAAATATCACATTTCAACTGGCACACACAAGTGGGTGGCTTGAACTAAGTAGCGGATGACATCCAGCGAGCAGCAGATATGGGAGGGCTGGAGAGGTATTTTTTCAAATCCTTATTCCTTCTTCTGTTGGAGAAGACTTTATAAAGTGCTAAAAGTAACTTCAATCATAGTCATAAGAGATGCTTTCGCAAAGAGGTGAATCCCTTGGAAGAGTCAATACTAGAAATGAAAACAGGAATCCACAGCAGTGAGTGAATTCAAATTTTTAAATCTTTTGCAACTGTCACAAAGACTGTCAGAGAAGCCTAGTACTATGGTTATGTCAATGGTAGGGCGAGTAATGTTTTTGTCTGTATAAATTGCATGAAAGCCCCTGGGTCTCCCAATCCCATGTGAGGACTAGATATAAGAATAAGCTGCCTCCTCCCTCTCAAACAGTCCTGCACAGAAAACAAGCCAGGAATGCAGGTCAGAAGGGGGTGGTGTACGTCAGCAAGGTCTCACATCTAGTTATCAGATGATCAGGACCTGTAGGTGCTCTCGATTGTGTACTTTTACCTCAGTCAGTATGTGTCCCCTCCCTCAAACCACAGACATGTTTTTTTTATTGACCCGGTAGCATAGGTGACCATAACGACCAGGTAGTACTTAAATGAAGGACAGATCAACAGTGAACTTGCATTCCATTTTCTTGCTTTTGACATAGACATTAAATAAATGGCAAGAATTTACATGAGCATCACACTCAGTTCAAGCAAGGAGTTGTTCACACTTTAGCAGGTTGGGCTGACCTGACTTCAAACTGCAGGTGTAGTTCTGTAAACCAGGACAGAAGACAACTTGTTGAATAGATGCTGAACGTGTTATGTCATAGAAAAGGAAAAAAAAAAAGTACATGGTATAATATCTATTTGAAACAGTTTTATCAATAATTCTATTGATTCAGTTTTAAAAGCCTAAACATACAATGTTTAAAAGACTTTGCAACATACAATGAATATACTAATAGAGTATAGGGGAACACAACTGGTAGAGTTACCTTTCTTCAGGAATAATTATCTGGAGCAGAATATTTAATACCCATGTTTACCAGTTAATCTATCCAAGGTGTTCTTGAATGGATGTGTCAAAGAACAAAGGGCTAATAAAAGCTCTGTCACTAAAAATAGTCATAAGTGGACAAAAGTGTATATGGGAAAAAATTAATAAAAGTATTGACATTACTTTTTCTAAAATACCTTCTACTTCAGCAGTGCCATTATAAAGGCATTTCTATTCTTCACATACATACAGTGGTAGATCCACAAGTGATGTTCAAAGGTAACTTGTTGAAGTTTCCATACGCTCCATAAGTTCGTTTTATAGATATGAACTTTAAAAGATGAATTGTATTTTCTACACTTCTAGTAAAAAATTTATTCTTTGAAATTTATTTTAACTCTACCTAAAAACAATAAACCACATAGAAAAGCAATTCCAGGAATAAGAGTAAGATAGTATAAAAAGTGAAAAACAGATTAATGACCGCAAAAAAATTTGTCTGTATATAACATAACTGGGAGCAGAGCAGAAAGAGAAGAGAGGTACAAACTTGCCACATCAAATTAAATCTTTTGAGGTTTCATGTAAATAGGCGACATACTTCAGGACCACCATCAAATGTCAAAGTTCCTGAAATTTGGTTTTCTGATTGTCCGTAGAGGATAAATATAAAGTTTTCATTTTTACAGTATTCTGCACAGTCTGACTCTATCCAGGACTAGAAATTGATTTGATATAATGTTTACCTTCTTCCACCAACACATCCAGAATAACTAGCAAGCTTTTCTTATATTTCAAATGACAGAGATCTCACTGACTAAGGATCCATTGTTTTCTGGATGCTAATTCAACATACATCCCATATCCATGACTACATTCTCATCAATCTTTCTCTAGTGGGGACACTAAATTATCTATCTATGCACTGTTCAAGTCTACTTTTGTTTATTCAGAGCTGTACTTACCTCAAGAACCGAGCAGATCTGATGCATTTCCTTGAGCTTAAAAGCTCAGTGCTCTAGTATTTCAAAATGAAAAGCCTCAGTGAATTGTGCCTACTTTTGTCTCAAGGATATCCGTTGCATATCAAAGATACAGATGTGTTAAATTAACGCGCTACCATGATTTTCAGCATCTGCTTTGTCTATTAATTAGGTTTGTTGACAAACAAAATACCTTGGCTAAGAAACATAGTACAAAGCCCTTTTTAAAATAAGTCTTTTCACTTGGTGATGCATTGCTTTATTGACTAAAATGTGTTACACTCCAAAGCCTCAATGTTTTCTGCAGGACACAAAGTTCTCGCAAGCAGAAGAAGCAAATTAATTCCATGTTCTGAATTTTTCTCACACTTAGTGGCTTATTTGCTCTTCAGAATGTCCTTCTTTTTCCTTTTTTTCCCCTCAATTAACACCAGAATAGTGAAATTGAGTTCAATAAACTAATGAATTGAACCTCTCACAATTCCATATAATTTTTAAGGTTTCCCTTTTGATACTATCAGTTTTTATTCTTTACCAGTAAATACTTATCACTCGCCAGCTGTGCAATAACTTCATAGTTTCATTTTCTGATGGTAAGATGAAATTGAAAGGTCCAGGAAAGAATTTTGTTGCTTAGTATGGAACATAAACATCTGAATTTGGGATAATGTCAAAATTTTACGGCTGAAAATCCCTTCTGAAGCACTGTGTAAGCATAGTTGCATTCAAACTCAGGAGGACCCTCCTTGTTTGTCTTCACAGTTCTCTAAGTATTTAGAGCTGTACACATACTCAGAAGTCCTTCAGTCTTGCTCATTTTGGCTGCATTACTTGTCTCTTCATACCTAAACTAAGGATTAGATACGAAAAATTATTGTATTCAAACTTCTTGAAAGGATTCATCTAAAAGATAGGATTTATGAATCACTGCTAGGAACAGGCTCTTCATAACTAAAACTAATAACATGACATGCTATCTTTCTCATGAAAAAACATCTTATTTTTGCAAACAGATATGGAGGAAGTGAAAAACATGGTTTTGAATTTATATGCTTTATTTATAGGAATACATTGCAAATATTTGTAGATGGAAAAGAGAATGAGAGAATGACAGTTGTCCTAATTCTCATTGTGTTTATGTATTTCATGCTAAGCATGAATACCTCAAAGATGCTCAGGAGGTAAGAACCTAACACAATCATTCCAAAGTGAGCACCTTTCTCACACAGTTAATGAATCAGACTTCTAATGATGAAACCCTTTTGGATGGTGTCCCCTCCTTCCATACTTGGCTGCTGGTAGCTGCCTTCTGTTTAACAATGTAATGTCACCTTCCCTTAATTTTATCAGTCTCCCGTAAAAATCCAAAATATTTACCTTCTCATTTAGAACAATAAACTTTAAGTTTTACCTGTTTCAGTACATATTCATAATGCAAGTGGCATACTATTTGTTTATTTAGATATAAAGTCATGGTTTCATTGTGATGTAGGTGTATTTACGGAATAAAACTACCATATACAGTAGGTTACTTAAAAGTACCTCAGGAAATTTAACAAGGACAAATAGCTCAAAGAGGAAACTGGTTAAATGCAAAGAAAGATGTGTGTTTTATTTCTAATCTAACAATAAGAGTAATCAGACATTAGAATAAACTGCCATGGGCTATGGTGTCACCTCGATCACCCTGTGTTTTCAGATCAAGACTATGGATGGTTGAATAACTTAATCAGATAAAATTCTGGTCTCCATAGAAGATTAAACAAAACTAAAGGCTACAACTGCAGTTAGAGAGGAGGGCAGATGAGGTACCCTGTTTCTCTGCCCAGAGTCCACGGAACTGTACATAAAATGTTGATCTGTGCTGACACTGAATGGAATATTTGCTGTGAGTTTTGATGTCAATATAATTAAATTCAATATTTTAAGTTGGGTGAGAATGAGTGACACTCCTCAACCAACTTTATTTCTTAATTTCATTAAAGTTGCAAATAAATTATACAGCTCCACCTGCATCAAGACTAGTTTCCTTATGCTTCAAACATACCCAAAATATTTTTTAAAATAATTTTTATTTTTTTTAATTAAAACTCATGAATTTATTAAAACTCATCAAGTATCTTATCTCAAGTTTGCACTGTTGATAAGGATAATAAAAATTTAGGGACCTTTTAAACCAGAATTCCATTTTACATATATGAATGTCACAGTAAGGTCTCTGTCCTGGTTTGACCAAATGCAGTATTCCATCCTGTACACATCATGCTCAGTATAAAGCTGAGGGATCACAAGAGCCACTCCCGCTGCTTTTATGGCCAGGGGCCTGAGGGTACTAATGGGCTTTAATGACCCTAAACAGACTCACCTGGTGATGCTACAGGATACTGCTATCGAGCTCTGGCCAGCTCCTTGCTCAAGTGTCAGAGGAGGACTCTGCCTGATTCTTCTGCCTTTGATCCTGATGTGTGCATTCCGGTATGTAGTTCCTGCCTGCTACTGAGTACAGTCTGGGACTTTCCTGAGGTGTGTCCCGCAGAGTACGGGTGACATATTCATCATTGGGGAGGGGGGAGTTCGGTATTGGTTTTGTATATATTTTATTATTCTTCTTCCTGTTATTAAAATACATTCTTATTGTAGTTGGACTAAAGTTGTTTTAAAGTTTCCAACCTGTAAGTCTCTTTCCCTTTTCTCTTTCCCTCCTTTTGAGGAGGGAGGGGATTAACAAAGAGCATCTGTTGTCGGTTTAATAGCCAGCCCAGCTTTAAACCGTGACAGTCTCTACAACAGTGACTCTGATAAATATTTTCACAGAAATTGAAAACATCTGAAAGAGAAACAGGGAATCAGAATAGCGTAATGTCAATGCTCTGAGAACTGTGCTGTTTAAATATTTTTCATAAAGAGAGGATTTAATCTGGATTTCTTGAATCCTGAGCAAAAACCCAAATCAGTTCTTACCATACAAAATTCTTCATAACTACTTTTTTGAGAATTATGGTCCTAGAAACAGGCTTAACAATTACAGATAAAAATATTCAGTTACTTCTTTACTCTAGTTTTAAACTGCATTAAATGATAGTTTTGATAAATGCACTACCTAATTATTAAAAAATCAGACACTTAAGTTATTGTGCTCACCATAATAGTGTCTAAGTAACTAATTCTAAAATAGATTATCAATCACTGGAATTTATAATAAATTTCTGTA
>VZSC01002435.1:72093-83251 GCA_013398225.1 Steatornis caripensis
GCCTGCCGTGTTGCATCCCTGCATGTTCTGACAACAGTCCTATATTCCTCCCAAGTAGCTAAACTATCTTCCTGAAAGTTACTGTGCATAATAAATACAGTTTGTCTGAGAAAATCTGAGTATAGCTAGCTAAGAGGACAGACAACACCATTGAAGGAAGTTTTAGAGAACAGCAACCCTGAAATTATAAGTGATTTTTCAATTGAACTAGAGCATCCCAAGTGGCTGGGCATTGTTAATTGAAAGTTGATTAGGGGAGTGGAGCATCTGTCTTATGAGGAAAGGCTGAGAGAGCTGGGTCTGTTCAGCCTGGAAAAGAGAAGGCTGAGAGGAGATCTGATTAATGCTTATAAATATCTAAAGGGTGGAGGTCAAGAGGATGGAGTCAGACTCTTCTCAGTGGTGCCCAGCGACAGGACAAGGGGCAATGGGCACAAACTGGAACACAGGAAGTTCCACCTGAACATGAGGAGGAACTTCTTTACTGTGAGGGTAACAGAGCCCTGGAACAGGCTGCCCAGAGAGGTTGTGGAGTCTCCTTCTCTGGAGATATTCAAAACCCGCCTGGATGCATTCCTGTGCAACCTGCTCTAGGCTAACCTGCTTTAGCAGGGGGGTTGGACTAGATGATCTCTAGAGGTCCCTTCCAACCCCTACCATTCTATGATTCTATGATTCTATGAAAGACTCTGGAAAAGAGAGAGTTTTTTGACCTAGAAGTCATGAACCATAGTGAAAGATAAAAGAAGCTCTTTGCAGAAGAAGTGTAAGAGACGTGTTTAAGGTCTGCATGTGTCATGCAGGAAACTTCTCTTTGATTGCAAATAGGTCTCTAATCTAGAAGATAAAAAATTCCAAATGAACCCAGAGGCTGAAAGGCAGAACAACCCAGACTACAAAGAAGATGCAGTTTTTAAACAATCAGTACAGTCAACCATTAAAAAAAAAAATTGTCCCAAGCCATAAATAGTTCTATATAACATCAAACCTTTTGAAAAATAGGTTATAACTCAAAAGTTTAATGCAAGAATTGTATTAGATACTTTCTTTTTCTTCTAAATGCTACAGACACAAATTATCTTATTTTTTTTTCAATTTTATTTTACAGTAATACAAAATTTTCCTATAAAGATCTGCTTTTAAAAAAACCTACCTGATCAGTTTAATCTTTTAGGAACATGCTTTAAATCTTCAGTATTCCATTCATTTGCAAATACAAAAAAAAATATTTTTGAAGATCATTCACAAAGAGACATTAAAGATCCTTTAGACAAAAAGGCTTCTTATTCATACGAATTTAAAATGTTAACCATGACAGTGAGAGGTGAACGGACAAACTTGTATGTCAGTCAGGAGAACTCTAGTATTTATATTCAATTCTATGTTTAGATGCTAAAATGAGTGTTAAGGCCTCATTTGTTTTTTATAAATATCCAGACGTTTGTGGCACAAGTTAAACACAAAAGATCTACTTTGGAATGGTTTTGGAAAGTCATCACTCCAAAATGCAATCTTTTAATGCGTGTCTTCAGAAAACTGACTCAAAGAATTGGCAGGGGAAAACTGAGAAATCCAATTTTAAAGTAGAATTTCTACTCCAGTCCCTGGGAAACTGGAGCACTTGGTGGACACTAATAAGAAAAAAAAAAATCTAGACCTAAAGCAAAGCTTCTTTCCTTTGTACACCTAAATATAGACTGAAGCCTTAAAATATATATACCTTTAAAAAAACAAATATTTTTTCTTCCTTATGTGTCGCTTGTAAAAAAGGTGTTCATATACTTATCTGCAGAAAGGCACTCACTTATGTTTTCAAATTATTTAGGAATCTTCAGAATATTCTACACAAAGATGAGTGAGTTAATTCCCTTTTAAAATTACCACTTCAGAGACAATATCTCATTATAAAAAATAATTTTAAAAAGCCATTGTAATGCCACTGTAATATCTTTAAGGGATATTCCTTAATCTTGCCCTGATCTTGCAATATCAGCCATATATAAAAGCCAA
The DNA here is from genome assembly GCA_013398225.1 of Steatornis caripensis. Taxonomy (NCBI): domain Eukaryota; kingdom Metazoa; phylum Chordata; class Aves; order Caprimulgiformes; family Steatornithidae; genus Steatornis; species Steatornis caripensis. The sequence continues at coordinate 74,104 of VZSC01002435.1, forward strand.
CAGGCACACATAATACTACCAATTAACAGAGAACAACTTTTCCAAAAGGGAAATGTTACCAGCTCATAATTTTTATGTTAATACAGACTTTATTTGAATTGTTCTAAGCATGTATTACAATGTCTAAGTTACAGGCCAGAATGCGCTTTGATCTCGTATTTCTCTGAATGGTAGTGTCTGTAATAAGCAATAATCTCTAATATGTTACTCATGCTGAGTAACATTTGATTCCATCCTTAAACTGTACAAAGCTATATGTTGGTGGTGTTTGTCATTACAGAACTGCATCCAACTCAATTTTAGATAGCATAGAACAGAGAATCTGTCACGATGTAAATCTGCAGGCACCAATAATCGACCTTGCGGGTATTTTTTAAGAAGGACTGCATTTGCTAGGGAGATTGTCTGATGGTAACAGCAGAGAATCAGAACTCAGGTTTAATAACTTAACTAAAGGAGGATTAAATTTAAATTTGTGTTATTTCACTGATCTCTAAAACAAACTGTCCTCTGTGAGCAGAGGAGAACCTGCGAAAGTGCAGAAGAGAACTTGAAAAAACTTAGCAGGTCTCTATACACATGCAAGGTTTACTGCACCAGACTATATTTTTTCATATCTTCAGTAATACAGTGGTTCAGATGAGAACAGTTCTCATAGACATCAGAAAGCAGCTTTACCTTGGCTTTGTTAAGATCTAGACAAGGTTCCCAGGCCAATATCTATCAAAGAACTACAGGCATTAATGTGTTCACTACTGTAGTGCCTAAGATGTTAGGAACTCAGCCTTGGCAGTAAAAATTGTAAGGTTGAGGGCTATGTATAATGTACCTTGTTAGGTTCCCTATCACATTTTGCAAGAATGAGTGTTCAGATGGTTGGAGGGGAGGCTTAAACTTACCAAGAATGGAAGTCAAAGGGAAGGACTTCACTGTCAGAAACATGGACTTAGGGACTTGAAAACTGCTGTTAAACACACCTGTGAAACTGGGGCATGGAGCCTGCAGTCATGTCTTGTTTGGGGATCTCTTTTTACTGATGCTGTCTTTTCTTTCACCTTGAAGGACTTCCCAGCATAGAGGGCCACTGGTAAGGGGAAGTTCCTAATTTGAAAAAGTACCCATTTTGAAACTTTTCTATTTGTTGTTATTGTATTTAATTTCCTGTATCAATAAACATCTTTCAGTCTTGTCATCTTCGTAGAAGTCAGTTCCAAACATCTACCTTAATGTATACAAAGATATGCTGCATTATACTAATTCATTACATGAGTCAGTAGGTAGTAGTATGCTAATACAATATCATCATTGATTTTCTAAGTTATTCCCATATAATACATTTAGTACACACACAACTATTGTCAATATATGCCAAATTGGCAACATTGCACCTATTTTATCAAGAAAAATGAACAAAATTATTAAATGAATAGAATATCCAATAGCAATATGCTTAGCTTTTTTAGAACTCAATTAAATGATTTCACAGCATCTTTCTATGACCATACCACAGATCTCAGTCACTTACTTCTTAACAGCTTTGCTATTCTTTCAAGAATTGATTAGCTTATACATGCACTTTCATATCACTGCAGTTATAAGGCAAAAAATATCCATGTTCATCCATATTAACTTCTTTAGTAAAGTTAAACCGTGGAAATTAAAACCATTGGAGGGACAATTGGTGGTAATCACCTAGGATTTCCTTGAAATATTCTCTTTTGCTACAGTGCCGAGTTGACCTTGACTGGCTGCCAGGTGCCCACAAAGCCGCTCTATCATTCCTCCCTCTCAAAAGGGCGAGGGGAGGGTGGGGGGGGGGAAATACAGTAAAAAGGACATGGATCATAAGGACAAGGAGATCACTTACCAGTCACCATCATGGGCGGAACAGACTTGACTCAGGGAAATTAATTTAATGTATTGCCAATCAAAACTCAGAGCAAGATAAGAAGAAATAAAACCAAATCTTAAAACACCTTCCCCCCACCTCTCCCTTCTTCCCAGGCTCAACTTCTCTCCTGATTTCTCTACCTCCTCCCCTCAAGTGTCCCAAGAGGATGATAATGGGGATTGCAGTCAGTTCATCACACATTGTATCTGCTGCTTTTTCCTCCTCAGGGGTAAGACTTCTCAGACCGTTCCCCTGCTCCCTCATGGAGTCATTCCCATGGGAGACAGTCCTCCACAAACTTCTCAAATGTGGGTCCTTCCCACAGGCTGCAGTTCCTCATGAACTGCTCCATCATGGGTCCCTTCCACAGGGCACAGTCCTTCAGGAACGGAGTGCTCTAGCATGGGTCCCCTTCAGATTCACAAGTTCTACCACAAAACCTGCTCCATGAGGTAACAGGTACTGCCAGGAGGCCTCTCCAGCACCGGGTTTCCATAGGTTAACAGCTTCCTTCTGGAAGCTTTAAACCGTGACAGTGCATCCACCTGCTCCAGCATAGGGTCTTCCATGAGCTACAAGGTGGATATCTGCTCCTCCATGGCTGGAGAGGAACAACTTGTGTCACCATGGTCTTCACCACAGACTGCACTTATATTTGTTTTCTCTCACATATTTTTCTCACCTCATGTCTCTGCCACCTGTTGCACAGCAGGTTTTTTCCTCTTTTTAAATATATTATCACAGAGGCACTACCAGCACTGCTGATTGGCTCAGCCTTAGCCAAGAGTGGGTCCATCTTGGAGGTGGATGGAACTGGTTTTGTCATACACGGGGGCAGCTTCTGGCATCTTCTCACAGAAGCCATCCCTGTAGCCCACTCGCTCCAAAACCTTGTAATTTAAACCCAATACAACTATTTGTGGAAGCTAACACTCTAAATCCTGTCTAATACACTCAGAGGATTGATCTCAACACATGACTACATAGAAATGTCATTCAAAATCAATGTACAAGTGATGCTACCTGCGCAGATAAAACACCTTATTGATTGAAGGCCTCAGTCCAGGGTAAAAAGGTTTTGTTTCCATGTTCTTCTTATCCGAGAACACTCAGACATACCTGCTTCTCTCACTCCTTACAGCTTAAAGGTACTGTAAAGCTCATCATCAAGGTGTTGTCTGAGCAGAGCAGCTTCCATGTGTGCTATTGAAATGTAACTTCAAGAAAGAAAGAGTAGAAGAATTATGGGTGGAAGAAAGAGCATGAAGGGAGCAAGGGAGCATAAGAACAGTTACACTGGATCGAAATGAAGGACAAGCTAGCCCCATGGTCTGTAGAACACATTTTGAGAAAGAATGTTAGAAACCACATACAAGGGGATTCTAGATGCTGTTTTCCTGCTTACTCATTGCCAGTACTGTCTGTTATCCTTTATCTAAGAGTCTTCCCAGTTTTGAGACCGTCAGAACTTCTTCAGATGATTAGTGGCACGGTTCAGTTGTTTTTCATCTCTGAAAAATAAGTACAATAACCAAAACAAAACCTCCTGCTTCTTGACATTTTAGTTGCATGGCTTCTAGTATTCTGTAATATGAGACATGCCTCCACTTTATTCCTAATTTCATAAATCTCAAGACTGAAGATTTCTAGTTTACTTTTCCAGTAGAAGCTGTTCCTTACCTCACAATAATTTTCTTCTTGACTATGTTTTTTGGGAGTCTAGTTTGTCATTTTGGAGATAGAACAACAAAAAGAAGACACAGGATTAATGACAGAGTCGATGCTTGAGTCAGTGCATTTACTTAGCTCTTACCACTATAACACAACTCAAATAATAAGTTTAAAAAATCAGTAATATTGACTTAGAGCTAATTATTATGTATGTAAACTTAGTCTTAGTTTTCCCATGTGCATATGTCTATGTGGGACTGAGACACTTCCCAGAGTGAAGGAAGGTTCCTGTGTTTTGATACCTGTTTCTAAGATTATCTTTTTGCCCAGTGACTGTTTAGTTTTAAACACATTAAAATAAGGAGGTAGAGAGCTGCCTTTCCTCTAAACGCGGAAGGCTTCAAGATACATCTCTTTTCAAACTGCTAAGTTCAGGTGTCCAAACAATATGTTGGCTACTGTGAATACCTTCCTGAAGTAATTAATCCTCTCCACACATTGTGTATACAAGTCAGGCATCTCAGGAGACACAATTCCAATTTTTTTTGAGTTAAGGATAATAGGAATCGTCACACCCCCATCTAATTGTGGTTTTTTCCCAGAAGTCACACAAGAAGTAGCAGAACAACAACTCAAATGCAGACTATCTCAGAGAACTGAACATGAGAATATATGGCAACTCGTAAAATGCAGTGCAAAATGCACCTCCAGTCAGGTGGCACAGAATTGAATTGCCTGGCACTTTTGGCCATTTGCTGATTTAGCAATTTGTGAAGTTAAAGCTTATAGTAGAATTCATTAATTTCTATAATGTAAATTATTTCCTCAGAAGTGTATTTCCCATAAGTGAGATGGTTTTGCTGTGGTCATGAATAAATCAACAATAAAATAATCTTTATAGGCAGTGCTAAAAAAAACTGACTCAGGAGAGAAATCTTAATGTAAATAACAGAGAAAACTTTACAGAAAAAACACACACAAACTCATTAAAAATACATTTATATTATGGAAAAATAAGGCTACATGAAAAAGTAATCTGCCTAAGTCTGGCATTGCAGATCTGACATTCATTGTATTAATCAAAACCCTGTTTTGTCAGGGAAATATTTGATAATATTATTTTGATATAAATTCAGCAAGCAACCAACAGGACACAGAGAAACCTCTATGGTCTAACATGCAGTTTTGAGGCTTTAATCAAGTAAATAATGATGACCAACATTTTCTTGAGTGACTAATGATTTGAGATTTATTATTCCCTTCATGCTTATCTAGAGACATATTTAAGGGAACCACTAGAGGAAAAGAAACGGTTAGCATTTTCTGAAAACTCTCTTTTCAGGGTGCTACAAAAGTGGCACCATAACTCAAGACACCTCAGCTCGCTTTTCAAAATCTGACTGTGCATTCTGTATTTATAGATTTATCTTTATTTGTATACAAGGCAAATAGATTGTGTTGCTGCTCCTTTGCCTTAAATGAGCTTTCAAGGACATGAGCATGTTTCTGTGAAAATAATAAACAAATAATAAGCAGACAAAAATCTTTTTTCTTACTCAGAGATACTCAACTATGCAATTACATGCCAAGAAGCGCTGGGCCACTGATTGCTCTCAAGAACACAGAACTGCTTCTTCAGGCTCCTGTGGCTGCTCCATACATGCTGCAGTTCAAGGATTTTAGGTATTGTATTTGTGCTCAGGCAAGCTGCTTGGACAAAGAGCAGTAGATCCGACATATTGTTTGCCTTAGACAACATTTGATTATTTGCAGCTCTCTTTTCCACAAATTGGCCTTATTTCTTCTTTCAGTCAAAAAGGGTAGCAACTAACATTAAGTGCAAATATTTTGGAGCAGAGCTCACCTGATAGTGACTGTCAGTATCTTCCTTTGTCAACTAGAGTCATACTATACATGTTTGTTTATGTGTACCCAGACTTAAGAATTTCCAGAGTATATAATTCATTCTTATGGTATCTACAACAGTAGAACCTTAGTATCTGATTCTATAACTTTAATCTAGACCTGTGGAGATAAAATATAAATATATATAAGGGTATATGGGGAAGAACTGACAGTAGTCTGTTATTAAGAGAGTTCAGCACTTCTTTTTATGAGAACCTGTTCTTAATAGTTTATAACTACATAACATTTTAAGTGTTTGGCAAAATCAAATTTGCTGGAGTTATTCTCATAGAGTCATAGAATGGTTTGGATTCATAGGAACCTTAAAGATCATCTAGTTCGAACACCCCTGCCATGGGCAGGGACATCTTCCACTAGACCTGATTGCTCAAAGCCCCATCCAGCCTGGTCTGTTGGCTTGCTTTCTTCTGCATGCAGGCATAGCTCATGGAGGTTTTTTGTCTTTGTTTTGAAGAAGTTAGAGAAAATGTTTCAGAGAAAAATACTATTGGTAAATACTGCTTTGTTCACTGTGACAAGCCTTTAGAGGCATTTCCTTTGAAATGACGTTTCACAGTTTTATCCTTTGAAAAAAGAACTTGAAATTCACCAGGGGTCATTTGATATCACGAACGTGCCACTTTCTGGCCTCAGGAAAACACAGCCACATCAGAAAACTGGGACTTGCTCAAGCATCTGACACTACCTATCAGTGACTGAACTATATATCGCTAGTGTCCCCACAGAATGGTTGAATTCAGAAACACTTCCCTTACAGTGGTTTCCCATTAGTCCTCTCCCTTGCCATTGCACTGTCTAGCTACATGATGCTCTGTCAATGAACTGCAATATTTTAAGTGAGCTTTGTCCATTCCTGTGCAATGAATAAGGGAGGAATACTTGGGAGAAAAATATCATTGTTGTACAAGTACGAATAGAGAAAAGGAGGCAGAATTAATTGGCCAGGCAACCTTATTCCTGGAATCTTCCAACTTTTGAGAGCTTGGTTTGTCAATCTTAGGGCTATTTTTGCAGACTATGTGTGCAACCTATTTTATACATGTCTGATTCTGATTCGGTAGTGCCTCAAGCTACATACTAAAGTGAGGTGGAGGTCAATCAACTGCTTACATTTCATGTGAATTAAACCACACTATTTTCCAATAATGGAGGCTGAATACAATATGTGATTATGTTTTCACATCATGTAGATGTGTACCGAGCATATTTGTCTTTGTAACACCTAAAGCAAAATAATATAAGTTGAGAAAGTGTTTTACATTACATACAGCTGTGAAAAAGTTCAGTTTATTTATGTTTGCTGATAATTATGAAATGGTACATAGCTACATTACCTGCAATCATCAAGCTTTACAGTCATTACTTCATCTTCACCATAAAAATGCCTGTTAAATGTGGTTTCTGATAGGCATACATAAAGAAACTATGAAGGGTGTGGGAGACAAATCAACTAAATAAATATTTACAGAGGATTAAGGTCTGTAAATTATATATCTTCCTAAGAACATAACTTTCCTGTCTGACATCCTATTGATCTTCTTAGACTCTTTAACTCTTCTTCCTCTCTGGTGAATATATTCTAATGAGAAACAGAATATGGCTAAGTTTCAGAAACCACTGGCCCCTCAGCCTACAACCTTAATTGGTTCAGTATGGGTATCAGGGAGAACTTGGAAACATGGCAAAAAAGGTAGAATTTACAATACCTCTCCTACTATTCTGAATACTTAAAAAGTAGCCAATCCAAATACCAAACTCATTGTATAACCAAGAGCCATAAGACACACACTGCATGCTTTGGAGAAGGTGAGAAGGTAAGTTCCGGACAACATTTACAAACACAGAAACCTTCCCAAGGGTCTCACTATTACATTGCAGAATAAGTTTCATACTTCTGGGATACAGAGAACTCTGATAAAGTCACTTTTCCTTATTGGCCCAGTAATAAGGATATAATATAACAGCTTCAATAGGTCGTGTCCTCAAGTGTGGCCAATAGAAGATACTTAGGGAAGAGTAAGAATAGAGTGAGTGTGTTTTACTTAAAATTATCCCCACCTCTTTAGGAACTTCTTCAACCAAATTTAATTTCCACATATTTAGTAGCACTCAAAGGATTTATCCTCCCTGAACTCATGCAGTTTTCCCTAGAACCAACGTACATTCTTAGCACTCATAATAGCCCTGGTAAGCTGTCAGGAAGGACTCCAGAAAAGAGAGTATGGAAATTTTTGTGGCCTAGAAGTCATGATCTGTAGTGAAAGATAAAAGTTCTTGTACTGCTTTACAAAGAACCACCTCCTTCTGTTTGGGTTAAACTTGGTTCATTAAGTTCATTGAGCTTCTCCTTTTGTTAAGACAATGAACAATCAGTCCACAGCTATACTATTTTTGTTTATTTTTCTCTCATTCAAGATTCTGTAGCTCTCTACCACACCCTCCCCTTGAGTTATTCCTGTTCCCAACTGAGTTCTGGATAATTTCATTATTCTTTGTACATAGGTCATCCCATATGTCCCAGCATCCTCATTCAAAGACTTATACACTCTTCTATATCTAGATAGTTTTGCAGCTGGCAACATAATTGAACTTGTCGCATGAAATGTATTTGAGTGGCTGATAAGCCATGTGCACCTCAAGAGCCATATCCTGGTAACCCTTTCAGTATGCTTTCTTTAGCCATGAAGGTAGAAACGGTGTTATCATCATTTGATTTTAGTATACTCCCAATAACAGAAGCTCCTATTAGCAATAAATTAACCCTCAATGTACCCTAATATTGGATAAAACAACTCCAGAAAAATATTGTGACAAACTTTGGAGATAGGATTTCCTCTCCTCATTACTCTCTCCTTCCCCTTTGGAGCCTCATCACTAGCCTACTGCTCTGCTTTCTGAATTTCATGGTAGTCCGAAAAACATTTGGAAAAGTCATCTAAAACACTTGGAACAGAGTCTTGGACTGCATAGAACTGGAAGCTGAGTTTGCTTATTTTCAATTTCTGTGAAACTTCCTTGTCTTTATTGACAAGTAGGACATGTCTGGGTAAATTCACACAGGATCTAGTTCAGGCAGTGATTTTAGTCTACAAGGTCTGCACAATGCAGTTCTGGAAGTTGCCCAAATACATGCATAGGCACTTTGTGCTTTCATTCATGCCTTGCTTTCTGCCAGTGAGATCCCAGAAGGGAATAAACAAATCCCTGTCATCAGTGATATCTAAACATACCTCTGATGTTCTTCATTTTAAGTTTGACTTGCCCAGCTTGTGTTCTGAACTGTCAGGAAGACAGCCACACCAGCAGTGTTAAGCCAGATCTAAAACCCTATTTAGTATTGCTATTGCATTTACTACAGTTTTGTAGATTCAGAGAAGTTTTGCATCCAGCTTGCTTGACGTGAGCCAGGTGAAGTCACATCTGCTTGCCAAAGAGAACATCAGTGTCGTGGTTTGAGCCCAGCCGGCAACAAAGAACCTTGCAGCCGCTCACTCACTGCACCCCCACTCCCCACCCCCCACCGNATTGCTATTGCATTTACTACAGTTTTGTAGATTCAGAGAAGTTTTGCATCCAGCTTGCTTGACGTGAGCCAGGTGAAGTCACATCTGCTTGCCAAAGAGAACATCAGTGTCGTGGTTTGAGCCCAGCCGGCAACAA